>CM065397.1:18227500-18400000 GCA_033060915.1 Euryodendron excelsum
ATACCAACACTACCTATACCGATGATCTTCCCTTTGCTATTATCACCGAAAGTGATAAGACCTCCATCCTTTGGTGAGAGAGATGAGAATTGTGCTTCATCTCTCGTCATATGCCTTGAGCATTCACTATCCAAGTACCAATAGTTTTTCTTGGATTTGGCTTGAAGGCAAACCTACAAAAGGATTCATCTGACCTTAGATACCCAAACCATCTTGGGTCCTTGGGGGTTAGTTCTAAAAGGTCTTTTAGGGACCCATACATTGCTATGAACATTAGATTTTTGTAAAGCATAGCACTTACTAGCAATATGTCCTACTTTATGACAATAAAAACATGAGATTTGTGGTTTTCCAGTTGAAGCACTAAATCTGCCTTTTGAAAATTTCTTCCTTTAAAAGAATCAAAGCCAAGACCAACTTTATCTAGTGAACATTTTTGTTTTCCTAAAATTGCATCCAATTTTTCTTTTCCATTTACACATCTAAAAAGATTTGTTTCCAAGTGTCGCGCCCCGATTTTTAGGTGTCTAAGGTTCTTTCGGCTTGGAGACAAAAAGCTCAAAACTCTGTCACTAGAACTTGTCCTCCTAGAAGGACAAGTGTGACTAGATTTTAAAATTGGTTTGACTAAAGGCTTTTCAGAGAAATAGAAGTCGCCACCTAACTTGATCAAGGTAAGTTAAGTCACCTAAAACATAAATGTTAATCCGAAGATTAAACTTAGGGCTGTTTTTGGAAAAAGTATCAAAAACTCACTCAAGGGAAGGTTTTAAGAAAATAGGTTGTTTGGCAACCTTTGGAAAGATTTAAGCCCTTTTGGAAAATAACTCAATTTTGGTCTTCGAAAACAGAAATCTATGGTCCGGGGGTTGGTTACAAGTAAGGAAGATATCTTAAGATCATCACCCTACCCCGCCCTTTTGGTACCTACATGTCTAATCACCCTTTGTTCACTCACTAGAATAACCAGTTACCATTGTCCACTTTAATATCCACTTTAGAATTTTGAAAATGGGGTTTAGTCATCACTTTTCAGATGAATGATGCATGATGCAAGTTTTGGAAGAAGTTTGAAAATGTGGGAGTTTTGAAGGAGTTTGAAATAAGAACTTTGAATTGATTGAAAGTTTTTGAAAAGGGGATTGGAGTTGAAACAGAAGTTATGACCGCACCATTTTAGGTTACCTACGTATCTCATTTGGCGAGAATCAGATCAATCGTAGTTCAAGCAAGAGCCCTACGAAAAATAGGCACATTAGGGCCTTTGGAAGGTTTGAAGATACTTTGGGGTCTTTGAAAAAGTTTAAGACACTTGGAGGTCTTTGGAAAAGGTTAAGACATTTTGAGGTCCTTGGAAAAGTTTAAGACACTTTGAGGTCTTAAAAGTTGAAGACTCTTTATGGTCTTGGAAGTCTTGACTTGAGATTAGATGGTGGAGTGTTTTGAAAATGTTTTTGGATCAACTTAAGGGAGCTTTGGAAAAATGCTTTGACATGACTCAAGAGAACTTGAAAGTGTTTTTGAAGTCTTGTTTTGAAAACCTCGGATGCATGACTTTAGGATGTTTTGATGAATTAGTTTTTGAAAGTGGTTTTTAGAAATGGCTAAGGGTTTGGAGTCCTAATATGGACAACCTTGGAAGTTGTTCTTGATATATCACTTTTTCTTGGAATCCCTAACCATGAGAGGGCTAGAGACACCTTAGGTTTGTGACCTTTTGAAAATATTTTTTGGAAACGCCTTGAAGATGGAGTGTAAGAACATTTGAAGAGTTTATGGAGGTGGTTTTTTTTTTAAATCAAGAGAGTAGGAGGTTTTGGAAAAATAGGTTATGAGAATAGTTTAAAATTGAATAATCATTTAGAAAAGGGTTCAACAGTTAGAACCTTGAAGTGTACTAACCTAGGTTGGGTTGGCCTAGGGCTAGGGGTGATCTAAGGTTAACTAACTTGGGTTAGGTTAACCTAGGGTTAAGATGAACTATGGTTAATTAACTATGGTTGGGTTAACCTAAGGTTAGGATGACTTAGGGTTAGGTTAACCTAAGGTGAGTGAACTAGGGTCAAGTTAACCTAGGGTTAGGTAACTAGGGTCAAGTTAACCTAGGGTTGGTCAACTAGGGTCAAGTTAACCTAGAGTTGAATAACTAGGGTCAAGTTAACCTAGGGTTGGTCAACTAGGGTCATGTTTACCTAGGGTTGGATTGGAAAATGGTTTTGAAAGTTGGTTTGATGCACTTTTGGAAAGAGTTTTGAAAAACAAAACATGCTATGTAATGGACTTTGGTGGACAACCCTTTTGAAGATCATTTCTATGAAAATTTTGACTCTAGCCAAGAATATGGTTTATATGATTAGTGATTGGAGACCATTCCAAAGAAGGTTTCCTCATGGCCATTATAACCATAATCTTGACAAGAGTGTAAGGGGTCCAAACATCAACATGGTGATGACAACTTTTTAAGGCACCATTTTTAATATAAAGATGGAGAGAATGCATTTTTGAAAATTATCTTTTGAGAAAGATTTTAAAAATCATTTTTCAAGGGAAGCATTCTATCAAGAGAGGGTTCATATGGCCAAACAAAAGGGAGACCACTCAAGAGAGGGCTCCATGGGACCATTCCAATCACTACACTTAAAAGAATGAAAATCTTAAAAATTAGAGAATTAGAAGGCAACCCTTATGTAAATTAAAATGTCATGATGCCAAAATGAGAGTTAAGGGGTTAGAAGGGGATTTTCCAAGGCATGATTTCTAAGGTCCCATCCTAAGCTTCAAGGAGCCAACTTTTGGAACAATTTTTGAATGAAATATAGAGCTTGGGAATGACATGGAGTTTAAGAGTAATGTAAGCATTATAAAACATGACAACAAGCATAAAATGAAGCCAAGCATACAAGACATGATCAAAATAGTAATATGCAAGGGGTCATGATCACATACAAGGCTTTTAGGTTACACCACATAAACAAGGGGCTCCTAGGCCATACCATCTCAAAGTAGGCTTGTGAGAGGTCCCCTATACACGGTGGCTCTCACTTGCTTTCCTCGAGGCATGATCTAAGAGCCCTCTTGGCTCAAGCATGCAAAAATGGGGGGTTGTAGATGGGGATTAAAATAGAGAATAGCCTAAGTAGGCTAGGAGGGAGAAGAGAAGAGTGGGGGAAGACACAAATGTAAAAGGGATACCACATTTTACCATCAACACACTTGTAGTCTTCAAAGGATGCTTTGATTAGTGATTGAATGACTTCAAGAAGGCTTAGAGGGCTGGTAGGGAGTGTTTGATGGTGTATAAGGCTTTATATGTGAAGTATATTGGCTTGCGGATGATGGAATCTAACCTAAGTGTTGGAGGGATGAAGTGTGTATAGAGGTTCGTAGTTCTATAGTGATTTCAACAGAGCTTCGCATCAGAAATCGAAGTTGGAATATGCAAAGGGGGTTTGGTATTTATAGGCAATCTAGAACAGGCCTGGTGCATGTCCTACATGCGCCTGGCCAAAATTTGACTTGGCGCATGTAGGACATGCGCAGGTACTGTTCCATTGCTAGAATGACACATGGCACCCTGTGTACTAGTTAAATCTTAACTGTTGATCGAAATTTGGTCGTTCTGATCAAAATTTGAGCGCATGTAGCATACGCTCCATCATCGGGAAGGTTCGTCCAAAGTTTGCTTGGATAATTGAGCCAATCGGAAAGGTTTCGGGGGAATTGGTTGCACCTAAGGTGTTCTCTTGGGGTTTCTCATGGACTTTCATGTTTTTGAAAAGTTTGGATTGTGTTTGGAAGTGCGGGATATCATCTTAGGAAGCGTGCATAAAAGAGCATTTTTGGGAAGCGTCTATGATACGCTCTGAGGGTGTTCAAAAGTGGCTATTTTTGTGTTGTGTGATCAAGGCCTTCGGGAAGCAATCTTTTTGAATCAGACCATGCCGATGGAAAGTACTTTGGAAATTCTTTTGAGAATTCTCAGATTTACTCATTTCTCAAGTCGTTTGACAGTGCGTTTTAATTGGAAAATTAGGGAAAAAGCCAACCTTGGCAGAGCGTCTACGAGACACTCCAAGGGCTACTAAAAGTTATAGTTTTTCGCACTGTATGATGGAGGGCTTTAGGAAGCGATCTATTCAATCGAACCTGTAGGGGTGATGTTGGTTCCTGGGAACGTCCAGTCCCAGAAAGCTACCTAGAAGGGTGGTGTTGGTCTCTGAGAACACTTGGTCTTGGAGAACTACCAAATGACGGACATTCTACATTGGCGGGCTAGCGGGCACTAGAAGTGAACCGTCTGGAATTTAATGAGGTGTTGGTCCCCGAGATCGCTCGATCTTAGGAAGCTACCCGGATGACATTGGTTTCTAGGACTGCCTGGTCCGAAAAGTTGCCTGGAATAATGGTGCTTATGGCTTCAGTGGGTCCTTGTGGGCCCGTGAAGCGACCAGTTTGCTGGATTATAGGTTGATAGGCTCATCTTGAACCTGCATGTGTTGTGATGTTTGGAAAACTTAGCCCGGTCGGGCCGGAGATTGCCAAGTGGGCAAAAATGGGGTGTTTACAGCTGCCCTTCTTTTTCTGTCTTTGCTTGCCGAAGGTAGAAAAATAACAAAGTAAGAATTCCTTTTTGGTCACGAGGCGATCGGTGGGATGATGTGCAGGTGAGTTTGAAATGCTCTGGGAACCACTTGTGGGTCGCTGGTTTGGAAGGTTTTGGAATTCAAAAAGCTTTACATTCCAATCGGGAATCAGGTTTCTGGTTTGACATGGTTCAATTCAGGACATTCAATTCTTGTGAGTGAATGTTGAAAGCTCGACTTTCGGCTTTTGAAAAGGCCTCAGAAATGGATTTGGACCTTTGGAAGTTTGAAACTGATTTTGACGGGAAGCTGAAAGGCCGGGCACATGTGTTACATGTTTATGCATTGTTTTAACCCTAGCGCATGTGGTACATAAGCCTATTTAGATTCTGTTCTGGGGCATTTGCTACATGCGCCAGCCTGTGGCCATTTAAACAGAGCAAGTTCGCATTGCGGTTCATATTTTCTGAGTTTGAAAGCGGTTTGAGGATTGGCCCGAAGGATTTTCGAGGGGTTTGGATCAAGTATTACTAGAGGAGTGTCGTGGAATGTTGGGCATGTGCCAGGGACCGTCATTGTCGCTGGATTCTCGCTGGAAAACTTGGTTTTCGCCGGAGAAGTTCAAAGGTTAGTTTCTTGGAAATTCGTCGATTTTGATGTATATGTCTCCGTTTCTTGCAAATGATCTATATACTCCTATGTTTTAGGATGTTTAGAACATAATGATCAGACTGTTTTTGTGATTTGGTGGAGATTTGAATGCGTTTTGAATGATTTATCATGTTTGTGAAAGTGGGTTTCGTGCAAGACTTGAAAAATTGCCTCTACAGGCTTGGGCATCGACTGTCTGTGTGTGATTTTTACATTGAGAACCTTAGAAAAATTGCAGAACAATCGTATGAAATTTCGTAATTTTCTGAAAATTTTTAATTTTTGAATTTTTGAAAATTATGAAAAATAGGAAAAATTGAAGAAAATTAGAAAATGGATCCTGTTGGTGGTCGAAAAATCATAAAACATATTTGGAAAATTGTGGTGACGTGCTTGAAGGTTCTAGGAAATTTTGTGAAATTTTTGGAAGTAAAAATGTGACTAGAAAATTTAGAAAAGTCAAAAGAATTAACCTAAAAAATTGTGTTTGAGAAAGGAACTTGTGTTGTGGAAGGCGGGGTTGGGTGTTTGAAGTGTTTCAAATCGTATTTGTGACTTGTTGAATTTTCGGGGTAGTGGCTTTTTAAGGCAAAACTCTGCCAAAATTTTTAAAAATTTTAACACTTCACTTTAATACCATTTTGGTAAAGCAAATCCTTCTGAGAAAGGGGCTTTTGAGGGAAAGAGCCCGGAGAACACATAACTTTAGAGAAATTTTTGGAGTTGGATTTTTGAAGGAGAAAATCCCAAAAATTGGTTTTTAGAAAACTTGTGGAACATGGCTTTTGAAGGTGAAAGCCCGGGAAACCGTTAAACTCTTGAAATGAGACTTTTTGAGGGAAAAGCTCGAAAAAACGTTAAAAATGTTGAACCAGGGCTTTTGAAGGAGAAAGCTCGAGAAACGATTTTGAAATTTTAAAACGGATTTTTTAAGGGGAAAGCCCGGAGAACCGGTTTGAAATTTTGAGATTAGATTTTTTGAGAAAAAAGTTTTGAAAATGGTTAGAAAATTTTTGAACCAGGATTTTTGAAGGGGAAAACCCGATAAACCGATCTGGACTTTTGAAACCAAATTTTTTGAGGAAAAAGCTTCAAAACCCTTAGAAAATTTTTGAACCAGGGTTTTTGAAGGAGAAAACCCAAGAAACCGCTTTTGGAAAACTGAAGTCAAACTTTTTTGAGGAAAAAGCTTGAAAACCCTTAGAAAAGTTTTTGAGCGAAGGCTTTTGAAGGAGAAAGCCCGAGAAACCGTTGAAATTTTGAAACCAGACTTTTTGAGGAAAAAGTTTCAAAAACCATTAGAAAGAATTTTTGAAACGAGGCTTTTGAAAGGGGAAGCTTGAGAAACCGGTGAGCCTTCTGAAATGAGACTTTTTGAGGAAAAGGTTCCAAAAACCGTTAGGAAATCCTGAAATAGGGCTTTTGAAAGGAAAGCCCGGGAAACCGATTTGGAATTTTGAAATGAGACTTTTCGAGAAAAAAGCTCCGAAAACCTTTAGAAAATTTTGAAATAGGGTTTTTGAAGGAGAAAGCCCGGGAAACCAAAATCTTAGAAAATTTGTTGAAAAATTTGCGGTGAAACTTTGTACAGGAAAACCTTTCAAAAACCGTTGACAACCCTGAATAGTGATGGATGGGGCCCTAACCCTTCCACTTTTTCTTTTCTTTTCTTTTTTCTCTTCCTTTTCTTTTTTTTTTTTTTCTTTTTTCTTTTTTTTTTCTTTTTCCTTTCTTGCTCTCCTCTTTTTTTTCTCTATTTTTCTTCTTTTATGTATATACATTGATGCAGTTATCTTTGCGCTTTTCACATATGGTGACTGATTGATTCTCTTGAATGTTATCATTCTCTCAGGATGTCGGAGGCTAGAGGTGATGGCCTGGATAGGAGGCGCCATGGGAAGGTGCCGCGGATAGAGATCGAGGAAGGCGGTAGTAGTCGGGGCAGCTCGGCTCGGGGTAGCAGCAGGAGCGGCTCTGCTAGAGGCAGTAGTCGGGGTGGCCCCGCGCAAGGAGGCAGCAGGGGTGGTCCATCTCGGAGTGGGAGTAGGGCTGGTTCTACTAGAGGTGGCTGTAGCGGGTCCTAGCAATCTTTGAGCAGGACAGCTTCCAGTGGCAGTTTTGCAATGGGGCAGCCTTCGGTTGCTCCTGATGAGAGGGTTGAGGACGATGCTGACTCATCTGTGGATCCGCGGACAGGGTATGGTATGGCTTCTGTTCGGGATGGGAGGAGATTACTTCATTCACTGACGACCAGCTAGCCATTTTTGATATCCCACCACTACGAGACTTGGCGTTCCACCCGAGCCTGTATTCGTGCTATGGTCGGATGCCATCATCTACCCACAGTTCCTTTAGAGGGGCCAGTATCTCGACCTTGAGGGCTATGCAGGTGTCAGCTCCATCCTATCAAGACTTTTTGCATCGGATTGGTTTCGGTGCTTTTATGACCCTGTAGATGGACAGACTTGATCACGGGATCGCTATGGCGTTGTTAGAGCGATGTTTTAGGGGGACAGGGACCATACACTCGGTGGGTTTCGAGTTAGGACCTACCCCCGTCGACTGGGCTATGATTATCGAGTTATCTTTCGGAGGGGTTCCGATCTCTTTACGGGACGTGTCTCTGGGGGAGGCCCGTCTTCTCTTTGGGTTGCCAGGGCTTGGGGGCTCGAGTTTCCCAGCTTCACTTTTATTCTCAACAAAGACAACCTTTGCTTTTGAGCCTTTACTTTTATTCGCCGGTTGGTGCTGTACGTCGTCTTTAGTTGCTTTTGCAACAATAATAGGTCGACGGTCCTTTTGTCTCTAGTGAGCCTAGTAGCGGATTTGGACGCGCTAGACTATGTTGATTGGGGTGCTTTCACCTTTGCCTGCTTCTTACAAGGGATAAGAGTGAGGACATCCTAGGCTGGGGGGAGCTTGACGAGCTTTTGGCCGTTTCTGGTATGGTGGAGCTATGAGTATTTGCCTGTTCGCCGACCGAAGGTGTTAGTGGGTGATGCCTTCCCGCAGGCCACTAGGTGGGCCAGGCAGCAGGTAGTCCAGCGGTCCTTGCTCACAGATTTTGTAGCCCTCAGGGCTAACTTGGAGTTGCTGAGGCCTCGGGATGTGACCTGGGCACCTTACCACCAGTCCACCCAGTATGCCGGCATGAGGGACGTCATCCTTTTATCTAGGTCGCGAATCACCTTTCGGGGCCCTATATCATGGGAGACGTATCTCGGGGAGTGCCACTGGCAGTAGCTTCATATTGACTTCCGCGCGGCCATGGATCCTTTTCAGTATATGTTTCGATTATATAGTCGGGGTTCTTGGTGAGTGGTTCCTTCTCCCACCGGATGTCAATTATGAGGCTCATTTCTGGGCGAGATCCATTAGCGCTTTCACCCAGCTAGATCTGATAGTGGGAGGGCAGGTGGCTGGCCATGAGGTGGTGGAGCTTTGGCGTCGAGCTCAGTACCCTGATTTTGAGGAGGAGTACCTAGCAGCTTGCTAGGCACGAGATTAGTCCCGTCTTGAGGTAGAGGCCCTGACTGCTTGCATATCTCGGATGGAGGCCCCCTGGGTATGTTATTCATGGTTCTTTTTTCATATTTCTCATGCATTCTTTTGTGTTCTAATGCTAGGCTCTTTTATATATATATACAGGGCCCTTATGACACCGGAGCTTCTTCTAGTCAGCCCTCCCCATATGTGCCGGATATAGTTAACTTCGACTTGGATGATGACCCTGCTCCTTGAGGCGCCTTGCTTTTCCTGTGGACATAGTTAGAGTTTTTAGTTAAACCGATGGTTATTGTTTCTGTTTTTGTGGCCGTGTGTTGGCCATTATGGATGACGACTGTACGATGATTTTATGTACATTATTTCTATTATCATTTTGTTTCTTTACATGCGATAATAATTATTTCTTTCTTCTAGTCTTGTTTTGCATACATGTATGTGAATATATGATGGATATGCATGTGAACACAGGAGTACAGAAATCATGATAGGCTTAAGAAATAGTGGATATATGCAAACCTTAAGTAAGTGTGAAAAATGGTAAGTATATTGTCGCACACATTCAGGCAAAGCATACAGGTATATAGTTTTATGTAAACCAGCCCAGAGGTAGATTGGGCGTTCACTAGAAACTATCGTTTTGGCATTTTGCTCTTTCTTCAAAAATTCCCTTTTTTGTTATGCTCTTTTCTTGCCATGGTGAGATAGTAGTTGCCCCATTTCTAGGGTTTTCATTTTCGGATCTGACTCCCCTCTCTCTTATCTGAAAAACTATCACTCAATTGATTTTCTCTCGAGGGCCTTATGTTTGATATGGTAGACTCTCCAGGTGACAGTCGAAGTAGCCTTTAGTAAAGGAGTGAGCAGTTTCCATCCTCAATCCGAGAAGACTTTACTTTGAACCATAATGTAGGCTAGGTAATGGGTGATGAATGAAGAGGTATTCAGGCTCAAACGATTCTCTTTTTTTTTTTTTTTTTTTGTTGGGGTATAGTAACTAGAACCACCTTGAGTAAGCTTTTGCTGCTTTGTTCCCTTTTCTTTTTTGGATATCACCATTTTCTTTTGAACTTGTTTAGACTAAGCAATCTTCCTTGATCCAAGGGGACTTTCTGTGGGTTGTAATGTGGCCAGGTTGCGGGCTTTTTGAAGGGAATGGTGTGAAGGCTCAAAGTGTTGTGTGGTTTCTGAGGTTTACCGGTGATCACCTTTTCAGATCTTTGTGGGCTTATCTTTCCCTTTTCCTCTCTTCCCTTTTTGTATGAACTCGCACCCATATAGGGTTTGTCATTTTCTTTCAATTTTTGCCCCAGTATTACCGCTTGCACAATGTATTGATTCACAAGAGGCTTCAATCGTCATTTCATTTTATTTTTTTTGTGAGTATGGCCTTGTTTCCCTCCTTTTTTTTTTTATGTAGGAGGGGGCCTTCTTTCTCTCCACGCTCCCCTTTTGTCACTTTTTCTTCCGAACTTGCTTGCGCCCATCGTACGGGGTGATCACTAGTGTGGGTTTTTCGAAGGAATATAATTTGGCTCAAAGGGATTTTTCAAAGAGGATTCTTTCAACTGTATGGTAGCAGAATAGATGGCCCCTCTTCCTTCCAGCCAAGATTGCTTAGTCTATGAAGTTCAGTTTTAGAGCTTTTGGCGTCATCCTTTGAAACAAACAGGTGTCAGCTTAATTGTTTTGCTATTCACACTTGCCCCAGTATGGGGGGTGGTTCCTGGTTAGGGTGTTTGAATGAAAATTACTTGTGGCTCGAGTGGGCTGACCAAGGGATTGCTTTTGCTATTCCAGGAATTCTGAAATGAGGGCTTCTCCTCCTTTTGAGGGTCTAACTGCCGACTGTTTTGCCATGGCGTCCTTCGGAGGCCACCCTTTTTATGACCCACTCTCTTTCCTTCCTTTTGCTATCTTTTTTTTAGATCAGAAATGGTCCCCACAAGCGAGGATACACATACCATCCCTCCTTTTAGGGCATAACAAGAAAGGAAAATTCTAAGAAAGAGCAAGTACCAAAGATGATAAATGCAAATTTCAACTTCTTTCATTTCAAAAGTTCTGTTTACATGATGAGCTCTTGATTAGCAAAAAATGAAAGTAGAGTTAACAAAACAAAAATTGACAGGAAAGTAAAGACAAAGTTTGGTAGAAGAACATCCCTTTGACAATCATTTCTTTAGGTAGGCTTTGGGACCATGCCAGCCTCCTCCATGCTCCATTCGCCGGCTTCTTCACTTGGTTGTGCTGGGTGAATTGATCCATCAACTGCGGAGTGGCAGAGACCAACAGTCATAGTGCAATTAGGGCTTCCTCGTTTTCCTTCTTTTTCTTTAGTGGGTCAGTGAGGTTGTGCATCCCCTCTTGGGACCCATGCTGGCTCTCCTTGAGTTGGGCAGTTTTCTCTTGCTCGACTTCTTGGGATTTCATAACCAGGCTTTCTTCAGAGGCTTGTAACGAATTTTCTTTGGCTTCTTCTTTTTCAACTTCCCTTTTGTCAATCTCTGCAAACAGGCCATCCAGATCACCTTCGTTGAATTCGAATGGTGGGTTTGGCAGTTTCAGCTCATAGATGCCCCAGCCCATGTCCTCGTAGTTGAAGAGTTCCTCTTTCAGGCGAGCCTCGGTTTTGGCATATCTAGGATGTAGGAATTCCTCTCCCCAAACATCTACAGGTGTAGTATCATTAGGAATGTTTGCAACGGGTTCATCCATGGGCGAATTGAAAGGGTCTTGCTCTCCACTTATGTTGTAAAGATAGATAGGGCATGGTAGCAGTTCTTCCTCCCAATCGCTTTCAGTGTCTAACTCACCCTCGAAGTACTCTGTGGTTATGATGCCATCAGGATCCGCCTCATCCTTGGTGATGATGTTGACAACATGGTCTGGTAAGAGATTTGCCGTGACATTAGGTGTGGGGACCAGCTTTGTTTCTTGGGTGTTGATGACCTTGTTGTCAATGAGGTTTTGAATCTTATGCTCCAAAGAGAAACAAGATTCTGTGTCATGCCCCTATCCCCCAGAATGGTACTTGTAGGTAAGGGCAGGGTTGAAAGTTGGCGGCAATGGGCTTGGCAATGGCCACGGGGAAATAGTGTTTATATGCTTGGCCTTGAGGAGCTCATGATAGGCCTCTGTCTGGGTGCATGCCAAATGTGAGAACTCTCGGTTCTGTTGGTTGTTTTTGTTGGGGTTGAAGTATGGTCGGGCTGCAACAGGTCCAGTTAAGGGTGCTTAGGTAGTAGCAACTGGGATGTTGATGATGGGAGCAGGCGGTGAAGGTCGACCTTTGTATTGGGGGTAATATGGCTGCTGCTGCGTAGGTAGGATAGCAGATATTTCTCCCTCTTTCTTACCTGTGCCCCGAGTGGTTGCCACCTTCTTGGCCGCATTTGCAAATCCCTCACTTGTCTTGGCATAGGGGTCAGTGATTCTGCTAGTTTTCAATTAACTCTCGATCATTTCCCCTTGCATTATCAGCTCAGAAAAGCTCTTTCTGATACTCAAGTACAGGCGCTCATAGTACAGTCCTTAGAAGGTGTTCACAAACAGCTGCACATATTCTTTCTCTAGCAGTGGGGGGTTAACTTGGGCAGCCACCTCCCTCCATCTCAAAGCATAGCTTTTGAAGCTTTCTTTTTTGCCTCGAGTCATCATCATCAAGGCACATCTATCCACGGTCAGGTTACTGTTATGTCGATATTGAGATTGGAAGGCTGTGACTAATTCATTCTAGGTTGTTATTTTCCTCAAGCCTAGGCAAGCGAACCATTATAGAGCGGGCCCAGTTAGGCTGTGTTGAAACAACTATATCATAAGTTGGGGGTAATTCCCATGTCCACTTAGTGCCCCAGCGTGCAACCTCAAGTGTGCAACAGGGTCCCCACTCCCGTCATACTTCTGGAAGTCGGGCATTTTGAATTTGGGCAGCCTTGGGTGGTCAGGGAAGAAGCAGAGTTCATCGTAGGACATCTTACCGAAGGTGTTATGACCTTGTAAGCTGCATAGGGACTCCTCTAAGCCTTGTATCTTGAGATCGAGAGGGTCCAAGCCTTGCTTATTTGAAGTGGCAGTTAGCAAGATGGTTTCAGGGTTGTCCTTTTCTCCTTCCTCGAGGTGTACCGCTTTGGGGAGCTCCTTACTCTTTGTTGCACTATCAGTTCGCAGGACGACCCTCGATGGGATTGCTTTAGTTTCCTTAGGATAGGACATGGATGTCGATGGGTTCATGATAGGCCCTTTGAATGCTAGTTGCATAAACTTGAACATTTCGTCTATTTTGGTCTTCATTTCATTTACTTCTTCGCGTGTTACCGAGCTATTCGGTTGATTAGGAGTGTTTCCTTTGCTTGACATTTGCGTCGCTCGTTATCGAGTAATGACTGGGGTTCGGAGTACAGGGGATACACGTGTTCCTTTTCTTCCTTTTCTTAGAGCATTGGTGACCTACAATGCAAGCAGTCCCACCAAAAACTATAGCTAGTCTTTTGATGAGATGGGGGGAGGAAAAGAAAATAAGAAAAAATAAACAAAAGGATTACATGTTAGGCTCTTAATTTGGAAAGGTTTTATGCAATGCATGGCCTAAGGATGCCCCTGCCTCTTGAGGGGAACTAAACATGATGCTTTGGCTCATGTCTGGAGATAGGGGATTTCCCTTGCATGCAAATACTATAGTTGCCCCTGTTCATCCATTCATTCGTACATTCATTTGACAATAAGAACAACTTTATTAAGATGAATTCTTTTTGGTACATAAAATTTCTCAAAAATACATAGAAATGGAAAAGGGGAACATTTTCCTTGGGACTTCCACTTATTCTACATTTACACCATAGAATCCTAAACTAATCTTGAGCCTCCAGATTCGCCTTGTTGGTAGGAGCCCTTGACTTAAATCACTCCCTTGTCTTCTTGGCAACCTTATCTCCATGAGTGAAGAGGGATTAGGGCCCCTCTTTATGAGATGACTGTGATGCATGCCATGAATCCTTAGGGTCTCGTGGTACCCTTAGGAGTTTTGGGTTGGCTTGAATTAGACGAGAAGGTCTTTGAGCCTTTCTCTAAGGGTTGATTGGATGCATGAAGATGCAATGACTTGAGTTACTTTGAGAACTCTTGTCTTGAAGTGAGTTCTGACGCATGAGCAGTTATGATGCATGTACATGGAAACAGTGAGAATTAAATAGCATAACAGCATGGATTAAACAAAATATATAAGGGAAAATAAAGCGGTTGTCCTTTCCTTCTTGATTTTGAAATTGACGCGTGTGTCCTAAATCCAGCAGAGGTTCGGCTATACATGGGGTGCTACATGAGCATGAGGTTGGGGGTTTACTAATGTTTCCTAAAAAGCTCGATCCCCTAACCTTCAAACCTCCAACATCCACCCTTGAAAGGTTGAACTCCATCTTTGGTTGGTCGTTCGAGCGAGGGAACTATCAAGAGACCGTAGGCTAAGAAACTGACACAGCATCCGCCCATAGTCAATATATTGTTCCCCCTTCTATCTAGAAGGATAGTAACCAGGTAATATATGAAAGAAGCAAATGCAAGTGAGCGCACCAAGTGTGTGTAGAATTTTTGAAAATGGAGGAAAGGACCCAACAATGCACATCACATCATGTTCGTTCATTCACATACATAGCAATAAGTAAGACATGAAATAAAATGTGAACAAAAGTCCACCTATAAAAGGAAAATGCAAAAAGTTAGTAACTTTTCGAAAAACTCAATGCAAGGTAAAGTGGATGATTAATGTAAGAGCATGAATGTAAGCAATGAATGCGAGTGATGACACTTATTTAAAAATCATTTTCAAAAATATGATTTGTGTTGGAAACTTGAAAATTTTGAAGAGTGGATAAAACTGGACAAAGTAACCGGAGATTCTGGGCAAGTGAAGAGTGAAGAGACATGTTAATGGCCTAACCCTCTAAGTAGTCCCCAGCGGAGTCGCCAGTTGTCACGTCCCGATTTTTGGGTGTCCAAGGTCCTTTTGGCTTGGAGACAAAAAGCTCAAAACTCTGTCACTAGAACTCGTCCTCCTAGAAGGACAAGTGCGACTAGGTTTGAAAATTGGTTTGACTAAGGGCTTTTCAGAGAAATAGGAGTCGCCACCTAACTTGATTAAGGTGAGTTAGGGCACCTAAAACATAAGTGTTAATCCGAAGATTAAACTTAAGGCTGTTTTTGGAAAAAGTTTCGAAAACTCCCTCAAGGGAAGGTTTTTAAGAAAATAGGTTGTTTGGCAATCTTTGGAAAGATTTAAGCTTTTTTAGAAAATAACTCCATTTTGGTCTTTCGAAAACAAAAATCTATGGTCTGGGGGTTGGTTACGTGTGGGGAAGATATCCTAAGATCATCACCCTACCCCGCCCTTTCAGTACCTATATGTCTAATCACCCTTTGTTCACTTACTAGAATAACCGGTTACCATTGTCCACTTTAATATCCACTTTAGAATTTTTAAAATGGGGTTTAGTCATCACTTTCGGATGAATGATGCATGATGCAAGTTTTGGAAGAAGTTTGAAAATGTGGGAGTTTAGAAGGAGTTTGAAATAAGAACTTTGAATTGATTGAAAGTTTTTGAAAATGAGATTGGAGTTGAAATAGAAGTTATGACCGCACCATTTTAGGTTGCCTACGTATCTCATTTGACGAGAATCAAGAATCAAGTCAATCGTATTTCGGGCAACAGCCCGACGAAAAATAGGCGCATTAGGGCCTTTGGAAGGTTTGAAGATACTTTGGGGTCTTTGGAAAATTTTAAAACACTTGGAGGTCTTTGGAAAAGTTTAAGACGCTTTAAGGTCCTTGGAAAAGTTTAAGACACTTTGAGGTCCTTGAAAAAGTTTAAGACACTCTAAGGTCTTGAAAGTTGAAGACTTTTTATGGTCTTGGAAGTCTTGACTTGTGATTGGATGGTGGAGTGTTTTGAAAATATTTTTGGATCAACTTAAGGGAGCTTTGGAAAAATGCTTTGGCATGACTCAAGAGAACTTGAAAGTGTTTTTGAAGTCTTGTTTTGAAAACCTTGGATGCATGACTTTAGGATGTTTTGATGAATTAGTTTTTTAAAGTGGTTTTTGGAAATGGCTAAGGGTTTGGAGTCCTAATATGGACAACCTTGAAAGTTGTTCTTGATATATCACTTTTCCTTGGAATCCCTAACCATGAGAGGGCTAGGGACACCTTAGGTTTGTGACCTTTTAAAAACATCTTTTGGAAACACCTTGAAGATAGAGTGTAAGAACATTTGAAGAGTTTATGGAGGTGGTTTTTTTTTTTTTAAATCAAGAGAGTAAGAGGTTTTGGAAAAATAGGTTACGAGAATAGTTTAAAATTGAATGATCATTTAGAAAATGGTTCAAGAGTTGGAACCTTGAAGTGTACTAACCTAGGTTGGGTTGGCCTAGGGTTAGAGGTGACCTAAGGTTAACTAACTTGAGTTTGGTTAACCTAGGGTTAAGATGACCTATGGTTAACTAACTTGGGTTAGGTCAACCTAGGGTTAAGATGATCTATGGTTAATTAACTAATGTTGGGTTAACTTAAGGTTAGAATGACTTAGGGTTAGGTTAACCTAAAGTGAGTGAACTAGGGTCAAGTTAATCTAAGGTTAGGTAACTAGGGTCAAGTTAACCTAGGGTTGGATTGAAAAATGGTTTTAAAGTTGGTTTGATGCACTTTTGGAAAAAGTTTTGAAAAACAAAACATGTTATACAATGGACTTTGGTGGACAACCCTTTTGAAGATCATTTCTATGAAAATTTTAGCTCTAGCCAAGAATATGGTTTATATGGTTAGTGATTGGAGATCATTCCAAGCAAGGTTTCCTCATAGCCATTATAACCATAATCTTGAAAGAGTGTAAGGGGTCCAAACATCAACATGGTGATGACAACTTTTTAAAGCACCATTTTTAATATAACGATGGAGAGAATGCATTTTTGAAAATCATCTTTTGAGAAAGATTTTGAAAATCATTTTTTAAGAGAACCATTTTATCAAGAGAGTGTTCATATGGCCAAACAAAATGGAGACCACTCAAGAGAGGGCTCCATGGGACCATTCCAACCACTACACTTAAAAGAATGAAAATCTTAAAAATTAGAGAATTAGAAGACAACCCTTATGCAAATTAAAATGTCATGATGCCAAAATGAGAGTTAAGGGGTTAGAAGGGGATTTTCCAAGGCATGATTTCTAAGGTCCCATCCTAAGCTTCAAGGAGCCAACTCTTGGACCAATTTTTGAATAAAATATAGAGCTTGGGAATGACATGGAGTTTAAGAGTAATGTAAGTATTATAGAACATGACAACAAGCATAAAATGAAGCCAAGCATACAAGACATGATCAAAATAGTAATATGCAAGGGGTCATGATCACATACAAGGCTTTTAGGCTACACCGCATAAACAAGGGGCTCCTAGGCCATACCATCTCAAAGTAGGCTAATGAGAGGTCCCTCTACACGGTGGCTCTCACTTGCTTTCCTCTAGGCATGATCTAAGAGCCCTCTTGGCTCAAGCATGCAAAAATGGGGGGTTATAGATGGGGATTAAAATAGAGAATAGCCTAAATAGGCTAGGAGGGAGAAGTGAAGAGTGGGAGAAGACATAAATGTAAAAGGGTTACTACCTTTTGCTTTCAACACACTTGTAGTCTTCAAAGGATGCTTTGATTAGAGCTTGAATGACTTCAAGAAGGCTTAGAGGGTTGGTATGGAGTGTTTGATGGTGTATAAGGCTTTATATGTGAAGTATATTGGCTTGGGCATGATGGAATCTAACCTAAGTGTTGGAGGGATGAAATATGTATAGAGGTTCGCAGTTCTGGAGTGATTTTAGTAGAGCTTCGCATCAGATATCTGAGTTGGAATATGCAAAGGGGGGTCTGGTATTTATAGGAAATTTGGAACAGACCTGGCGCAAGTGCCACATGCACCTGGCCAAAATTTGACCTAGTGCATGTAAGACAAGCACAGGTACTTTCCATTGCCAGAATGACACATGGCACCCTGTGTTCTAGTTAAATCTCGACTGTTGATCGAAATTCGATCGATCTGATCAAATATTGAGCGCATGTAGCATACTCTCCATCACCGAGAAAGTTCGTCCAAACTTTGCCTCGATAATTGAGCCAATCGGGAAGGTTTCAGAGGAATCAGTTGCACCCACAGTGTTCTCTTGAGGTTTCTCGTGGACTTTCATATTTTTGAAAAGTTTGGATTGTGTTTGGAAGTGCGGGATATCATCTCAAGAAGAGTGCATAAAAGAGCATTTTTGGGGAGCGTCTGTGATACACTTTGAGGGTGTTCAAAAGTGGCTATTTTCATGTTGTGTGATCAAGGCCTTCGGGAAGTGATCTTTTCGATCGGACCATGCCGATGGAAAGTACTTTGGAAATATTTTCGGGAATTCTCAAATTTGCGCATTTCTCAAGTCGTTTGATGATGTGTTCTGATTGGGTAATTGGGGAAAACACCAACCTTGGCGGAGTGTCTGCGAGACGCTCCAGGGGCTGCTGAAAGTTGTAGTTTTCACACCATATGATGGAGGGCTTCAGGAAGCGATCTATCCGATCGAGCCGTATTGATGGAAAGATCTATGAACGAGCTTTCGAGAATTCCCTAATTTACACATTTCTCAAGTCAGTTGACGATGCGTTATGACTAGGGAATAGGGAGAAAAAACAATTTATGCGGAGCGTCTGTGAGACGCTCCAGGGAACTTTTATTGAGCCATGAGCATTTAATGTCATAGGGTCCTCCTTGGGTTAAACAAGGGTGTATGGTGAAACCCTTTGCTCAAAATCCCAGGACCGGTGCTGTTTTGGGGTATGTTTGGATTGCCAAGGGCAAAATGGTTATTTTGGCCAGGATTGGCTGGAAATGGTTAGGAATGGTTAGATGTGTTGTGTTAAGCATGTAGGGTTGTTTAGGGATGGTTTTGGGAGAGTCTTTTACCGTTTGACAGGGTTTGTGCAGTGTTGAGGTGTTCAGGGGCAAAACAATTATTTTGACTAGAGTGAGCCAGAATAAGACCAAAATTGGACCAAATGGCTTGCGGGGGACACCTAATGTTTTAACAACATCTTAGAAGGATGGACTTATCGTTTCGAGGGATTTTGAACTTTCTCAAAACCTGCCTAGAGGCCTTAGGGGCAGGTTTGGTCATTTTTTACTGAGTCGGGCTAGCAGGCTCCGGTGTTGACCTAGGTGTTGGTTCCTGAGACCACCCGGTCTTGAAAAACTACCTGTGCGGTGTTGGTCTCTAAGAACCCCCGATTTTAGAGAACTACCTGTAGGGGTGGTGTTGGTTCCTGAGAACGCCCGGTCCCAGAAAGCTACCTGGAAAGGTGGTGTTGGTCTCTAAGAACACGTGGTCTCGGAGAACTACCAAATGATGGACATTCTACATTGGTGGGCTAGCGAGCACCAGAAGTGAACCATCTAGAATTTGATGAGGTGTTGGTCCTTGAGATCGCCCGATCCCGGGAAGCCACTCGGATGGCGCTGGTTTCTAGGACCGCCTGGTCCGGAAAGCTACCTGGAATAATGGTGCTTATGGCTTCAGCGGGTCCTTGTGGGACCGTAAAGTGACCAGTTGGCTAGATTATAGGTTGAAAGGCTCATCTTGAACCTGCATGTGTTGTGATGTTTGGAAAACTTAGCCCGGTCAGGCCGAAGATTGCCGAGTGGGCAAAAATGGGGTGCCTAGACCAAGCCTTTAACCTGATCAAGTCAAATTTAGTTTTCTTTTGAAGAATCCTTTCAAAAGAATTTTTCTTAATCTTATCCTTCAAGGCACAAGCTTCATTTTTCCAAACTTCGTTTTCCTTTTGTAAATTTTCATTTTCATCAATAAGAGTAGAAACTATCTTTTTAAGAAATCCATTTTTTATTCCCATTTTTCTGAATTCACAAAGTAGAGCATCAAATGCATTTTGTAATTCATTAAAAGTAAATTGAAAAGAATCTGATATCTCACTGTCATCCTCATGAGCCATGAGACAAAGATTAGCCACTTCTTATGCTACGGCTTCTTCTTTGGAGCTTGATTCTTCATCATTACTCCATGTCGTGGCTGCCATTGCCTTCTTTCCTTGATATTTCTTTTCTTTATTTCTGAGCAGAGGACACTCTGCCTTTATATGGTCAGGCTTCTTGCATTCATAACATGTAATATTGAATTCCTTACTCGGTTCTCCTTTGGCTTCATGCTTCTTTCAACCTTTTCATTTCTTCTTCATGAATCTTCTGAATTTTTGAGTGATGAGAGCAATTCCATCTTCATTCTTATTACTTGCTGATTCATCATCTTGACTGGTGGATTTGAATGCAACTACCATTTCCTTCTTTTCTTCATCCCCTTGAGCATGTTGCTTTTAAGTGAGCTCATGAGTCATTAGAGAGCCCAAGAGTTCTTCAAAAGGCAAGGTGTTAAGGTCCTTTGCTTCTTGGATTGCTGTGACTTTAGCTTCCCAAGCTTTTGGCAGAGACCTTAGAATCTTCCTCACCTGCTCATTGTTAGGATACACATTTCCATGAGATTTTAAGCCATTAATAATATCGGTGAACATTTTAGTGATGGACTCATCAGGTTTCATTTTAAGCAATTCATAACTATGTACCAATATTGATTTTAGATTCCTTTACTTGATTGGTACCTTCATGTGTAACCTCTAGTCTATCCCATATTTCTTTAGCTGATTCACATGTAGAAATGCCATTAAATTCATTGGGATCAAGTGCACAATATAGAATATTCATAGCTTTGGCATTATATTGCAATATTTTCTTATCATCTTCATTCCATTCAGATTCAAGTTTAGGGATATCCGTTCTATCTACTCTGGTTGTGGGAATTTTTGGACCATTTACAATAAGTCTCCATAATTCATAATCTACCGATTGAATATAGATTCTCATTCTATTTTTCCAATAATTATAATTAGTGTCATTGAACATAGGTGGTCTATTTATGGATTGACCCTCACCGAGAGAACTTTCAAAATTGGTTGCCATGGATCTATTCCTAGGATGTTAAGCCTCAAATAGGAATACAGGCTCTGATACCAATTGTTGGCCCAAAAGGCAACCCAAAAGGGTGGGTGAATTGGATTTTTCAAAAATTAAAGGCAATTAAGATTAATTAAAATTAATCTAATCAATGTAATAGTGAACAATCTATATATATGCAATGTAATCAAAAGAAGAATGGAAAACAGAGAAATAGAAAGCACACCGAGAATTACCGAAGTTCAACAACAATTCGTGGTCTACGTCCTCACCCCAAGATCCCCTTGAAGTCTTCCTCCACTATGTAATCTTCAATTACAAATGGATGCTGATTGACCAAGTGCTCAGCTCACTGTACACAAGAACTTCTTCCCAAGTTTTTCTAATCACCAAGTGGTTTTGTCCAAGCTCTACTCAAACTTACAAGAATTTTTCTTCAACAAGAGAACTCTCAAACTCTCACTTATAAGTGAATAAAGAAATATAAACAAATTACAAACTCTTTATCGAGTGGATTGAACAATAAAAGCTCACTTAATGAAGCAAGAGGAATGTTCAGACTTTTCAGTTTGATTAGTCAATGGATGTTGGTTTCTTGTATATCTTCTTGTATAAATGCAATTAGAAGCTTGTATATAAACCCCTATATTGATTTCGTCTGTTGGAGGTTGTTAGGGCTTATTTAATGCAAGTCTAGTTCGTTATAACATTAAAAAAACTAGCCGTTATCTCCCAAGTGTCGACTCTTGGTTCCAGGTATCGACTCATTTGGTCTGCATTTTTCATATGCTGTCCATTGTCTCCATGTGTCGATTCTTCATTTTCATGAGTCGACTCATTGATCATTCTGTCTTCAAGTTATTTTGCTTCTATCTTCATGAGTTGATTCTTCATTTCCATGTGTCGACTCATTGCACAGAAATCTTGTTTCTATCTTCATGTGTAGATTCTTTATATTCGTGGGTCGACTCATTGATCATTCTTTCTTCAAGTTTTTGCCTCTGTCTTCATGTGTCTATTCTTTATATTCATGAGTCGACTCATTGCCCAAAAATTTTCATTCTGTCTTCCAATGATCAAGTTCATCTGTAGCAAGGAGTCTTCTTTTTGGGGTATTATGATCAATCAAAATCTTCAATACAACAAGATTGTTCTCTATTCAATTTGGATTGAATTCTTCATTTGATAATCCTCTTTTATTGATTTCAAAACTGTCAGGACTTCATTCAATCAATGTTGATTTCTTCTTCTTTGTTGTCAAGCTTCCTCTTTCATTACCAAGCTTTCTCTTTCATGTAGAGCTTCAAAATGCTTCATTGTCGATCTCTTCTCTTTGCTAGTAATTCTTCTTTCTTCTTTAGGATTACTTTAATGAGACTTTTATAAGTTTGATGAAGTCTATTCATACACATTGTCTTCATTGATTCTTTACATCTCAGAAGAATTCTTTTGCTTGGATTCTTTATAGAGATCATGCAATCAAGATGAATATTCTTCTCAAGCAACTTCAATCACATTATCTTAAATTGATCTTTGCACATTTGATGAAGTCTTCTTTTGAGCATTTTCAATCTCTTTGAGTGCAAGTTAGCTTCATTGAGTTTGTGCATACTTGATAAAAAATTTATTTGAACACCTTCAATCTCTTCAAATGCAAATTATTTGTTTGAAGTAGAAATAAATGTCATTGCTCTTATTTGGTTCATTGTATAACTCTCCATTGCTTGATCCTAAGCTTGTTGTGCATTCTCTTTGACATATATTTAGACTTAAGGTTGAATTTTTAAGTCTAAATTCTAACCTTTATTAATCTGCACACTAATCAAATGCGTAGGAGTAATTGTTTTTGTTTCTTTGTTTTCTTAGCTTGTTTTTTTTTTTATCATAGTTTTTTTTTTTTTGGGAGGGGGGGGGGGGGGGGGGTTGCATTAGGCACCCTAACTCCTCTTCCTTCACCATTTCATGTCATTCCATGGCCTTGTCTTCATGCATTGAGGACAATGCATTATTCCAGTTGGGGGGGTGAGGAAAGTAGCTTTAGAGGCTTAACCTCTACTCTTGCTTTGTTTGTTTTTGGAAAAAAAAATTTGAATTTTTTTTTTTAAATTTTGAGTCAATGATGATGACTTCCACTGGTTAGAGGTAGAGTTTAGATACTATTTTTACATGCATGTATTTCAGCATTCATATCTAAAGTTCTATTATTCATGGTGATGTCATTTTGTAGCTTTATCGTTGTATGTCTCTTGTTATACTTCGATCTCTTTGTGGTATATTACCTATTCTCAGGTATTTATATTGAAGGATAATCATTTGATTACTTGGGATCTTTGGTAGAGGTTGAAGTATCTCATGGTTTCGACACTTTACTTTTCTATCTTAAGCACATCCTCCATATGCTTCATGATTATCTTTTATTATTCATGGTGAATGTATTGATACTTTAGATGGGGACCATAGCATATTCATGAGATTCAATCTTTAATTTTTGAATGGTTAGGGTGTTGCACAGCTTATATTCAAAGTATGATGAGCATTTCACTCTTTATTTTGATATTCTGTGGAATATTAGCTTTAGTACACATTAAGTGAGGGGATTACACTCATTAAGCACAAATAATGAATGTAACTTTATTGTAGTAGTTTATGCATTTGTAGCCTTATTTGAGTGGAGATCTCAACCTTATGAGCTTTAGTGCTTCATTCCTTCTTTAAAGAGAGATTACATTCACTCAAGGAGATTTCTTGATTCTTATCATTTCAATGGCTTCATTACATTTGCATTTGACTTATTTGCTTTATATTAACTCACATTGTTGACACTCACATTCATTCAAGATCTATTTCATGTATGCTTTGTGAAATAATTTAGGCCATCTTTCATTCTTTTGAGTTACAAAATTTTTTGTTGTTTTTATTCCTTTTGTAACCATGTCTTTCTACTCTTTTTGACATATGATCTTACTTGAGATATGATCATTAATTGGATAATTTTTGTTTTTAGTTGAAAAGGCACAACCCTTCATTTTGTTGAAGCTTATGAAAAAGTAAAGAGAAGTTATTTTGAGCAAAGGTAGAAAACGGTAAAGGTATGCAAAAAGGATAGTAAAGAGAAATAAAAGAAAGAAAAAAAGACAATGGGATTGAAAACAAATCAAAAGAAAGAAAAGAAACAAGAATAAGGGTTGAAGTCTAAAAAAGGTAATGAAATATGCTAGAAAGTTAGAGTGGGAAAGAAAGAGAAGAATTACTTCATTAATACTACATGCCTTGATCACACATATATAGTATTTTCATAGCTTTGTCATTTCTTCCTATACCTTACCTTGAAACCCTATTGGCCTTCCCTTACAAAGTCCTTTATGATAAAAAAAAAAGCATGCACTTTATGTAAGATTTTGTTTGAATTTGAGTCCTTACTTGTCATCATGATTAGTTGATATCTAAACTATAGGCATTCTTTCATGAAGTCGTGTTAAGATTGATACACTTTTATTATTGCGGTTTTTGACATTTGGATTGCTCTCTTGCATCTTTTTATGATATTTACTCTTTTTAAGAGCATTCCATAGAAGGGAACCTTGCGCTTAGTTTTTTTTTAAGAGTGTATATCCGGTGAGGATTTGGATCAAAGCTCCAAGGTTATGAATGTGTGAGTAGATACTTTTAAGCTACATTGTATTATTCTAGCACACACACATATGAACATCAATTTTTGTGTTCTTTTTTATATAATCTTGCTTACGTTGATATTAGAGGTGAATTGTTAAGATTGCTTTGATCTATCTTATGCACCACTACTATATTGTCCTAAATCTTAGATTGAAGATTGTGAATTGATGTTTTTGGGTGTCATCACTGTAAGCCCTCACGAGACGTCACTCGTTCACTAGGGGTAGCGTAGGGGTTCAAAGGCTTGATGTATAGACTAAATGCATCTGTGACTTTTATGAAAGTGGAGATTATCATTTGTACATATTTGCTTTAGTTTTAGTATTTTGCTAGGGACTAACAAAAAGTAAGTTGAGGGGTGTGATTGCATTCCAAAAGTGCAATTACAACACCTTAATTTATCATTTGTTAGCCTTAGTTTAAGAGTTTATATACTTCTTTAATTAGCTTTTAGTATTAACTAAGTTATTTTGCTTTATATAGGTTTTAAGCTTAATGTGAAGGGTTTTGGGCACGTTTCGAATGAGGGGAGAATGTGTTTTTCAAGAGGATGCTGTCAATGTATAAACTGTTAAAGTTGTGGTATAACCATCTGAAGCACGCAGAGCTAAAACTTTAGAATGCCATATCTCCAAAACCAAAAAGGCTACCGGGGTCTATAATATATCAATTTTATATATAACTTTGAAAGAGCTATTCAAATATGCTGACCGTACATACGGTGGTTCAACCGTATGTACAATGAAGTCAACCGTACATATGGTGGTTCAACAGTACGTACGGTACTGTACACCGTATGTACGGTCTATAAAAATTTTAAACTTCAGAGAGCTGCAATCAGTGTACAAATGCACTGTACGAAGACCCTACGTATGGTATTTTGACCGTACATACGGTGGTCAGACCGTACGTACAGTCCCGGCAGTACCTATTTTATTTTCACTGTTATAAATACAGATTTGAACGGGATTTTGGGGATCTATCTCTCATTTTTACTCAGTTTTCTTAGATTTGTTTGTATCTAGGAGTAGGGTAATGATAGAAACTTTATTTTTTTACATTTTCCTTTGCTTTCCTTCGTTTTCTTTGTATCCAAACACCAGTTTTCTTTTAATTAAATGCAAGATCTACATTTTTTCATGCTTTCTCTTATGGAATCAAGTAGCTAGTACTCAATTGGGTTCAATTGTGACGAACACTCAAGAAATCCAAGCATTCGTTGAAGGCAACCCACATTTTCATTGGTTTATCATTTTGTACTCTAAATTTACTTTGATTGAGTGTTGGATCTCTTAGAATACCTATGTTATTGACTATGTTTGGCAATTCTAAACCATAGTTTAGCAATTGTGGGATGGAATTGACCAAATCGATGGTATATATCTAACTTCAATTGGAGTTGAATTACCCAATTTTCAAAGCTAAACCCTCCGAATTGCTATCTTTGGTTGTGGTTTAGCAATTTAAGTTATTAAAACTTTCAAAGAGAACTTGGATTATTTAGGTGTTTGGGTCAATTGAGTCAAATTCTCTTTTAATTGAATCAAATTCACTTAGATTTGCTTTGAATTTCAATTCTCCTATTTTTAATTGATAAATCTAGTGCTTAATTATTTTCAATTTCATTTGCAATAGATCAATTGTTAGTTTTCATGCATTAAGTAGTTATAGATCTATCAAACTCAAAACCCCAAAAGATTTTCAATTTCTTTTATTTTCTCTTTTGTTTATATTCAATTTACATAGTTGTAACTCAATTCAAGCTAGTCTATTGTTTGTTGAGTGTTGGTAGCCTATATTTGGCTTGGCCTTGAGGATATGATATCTCAACTCACTGAATTTTATACTTCAATCGCGACACCCGTCCCCTTGCAGGGAAGCTCAAATTTACACCATCTTTGGGAGCTATTCAGTGCCATAAAGTTCAGTGCTTGGATGATTTTGCCCTTGAGCAATGGTAAATAGCCTAATCTAAAGGTATTATTATAAACCTTCATGCCAAGAGTGATAATGTCCTTGAGGGCATTAATGAGCACTTATTCCTCCTTCCTTGTCCAACTCCGTCGACATATCGTCTTTGAAGAAGGCCCTTTGTTAGGCTTTGCTTTTATTGACAGGTTACTGATCTCATTTTCCATTCCTAAAGTTTAATAATTATCCATAACAATACATTATATGATTTTAAAAAAATATAACTTAACTTCAACAAACAAGTGCAAACATTGTACATAAACTTGTAAGAGTCAATAATATGTACGCGTATTATTGACAAGTTTGAATAACAAATGCAGCAAATAACATAAAAACTTGTCCTTATAACATAATATGATAAATCAACTGTCCGAAACACATTATTGACACGAGTTTAAATACAGTAAATTAAAGTGGTCCCCTGCTAGCTAAGAAGTCATTATACATATGATTGGCTAAAGTATCTCTCCATTTAGTCCAATGATCATATGTTTCCAATGTCTCAATGTACTCATCCCTCATGTCATGTCAATTTTCATTTGCAATTTCTTCATCCACTGCAGCCTCAAATGGGTCTAAACTCATTTCCCTTCTAATGAGATTGTGTAGTAAGCAACAAGCAGTCATACTATGGCATTAAGTTTTAATTGAAAAGTATGACGGACTTCTTAGTATTGCCCACCTCATCTTCAACAAACCAAAACACCTCTCAATGACATTACGAGCAGATGCTTGCTTCATGTTAAAGTACTCTTGATAACTAGCAGGAACAATCCCATCTCTCCATTTAGATAAATGGTAAAGTTGGCCTTTGTAAGCTGCCAGGAATCCTTCACCATTCGTACATTCGACATCTACTATATAGTAGTAATGTCGCACCCAGATTTTTCGCGCCCGAGGAATACTCACCCAAGCGGGAAAAATGTTGTACTCTCTCGTTAGAACTCACCCTCCTAGAAGAATGAGTGCGACTAGGTTTGAATTGAAAACAAGTTTGAATAAAGGAATTTTGAAAAAGATTCGGAGTCGCCACCTAACTTGATTAAGGTAAGTTAGGCCACCTAAAAACTAAGCATAATCCGAAGACTACACTTAAGGTTTTTGGAAAACAATTTTGAAAATATCTCCTCAAGAGAGGGTTTTTAAGAAAAACAGGTTGTTTGGCAACCTTTGGAAAACATTTAGCCCTTTTTAGAAAAATAACTCCTTTTGGTCTTTCGAAAACAGTGATCTAGGTTCGGAGGTTGGTTACGTGTAGGGAAGACGTACTAAGCTATCACCCTACCCCGCCCTTTCGGTACCTACATGTCAATCTACCATAGATTCACCTATGAGAGTCTTTAATTAACTAATGGTTCAACCCTATTCACTTTGAAAAAGAATGTTTAAAACGAAACTAATATTATGCATGATATGCACGTGCAAGATGAAAGAATTGGAAAATAGAAATTGATTTGAAAAGAAATTGATTTGATTTGAAAATAGATTTGAAAAGATGTAATTGAAATTGGAAAGTTTGAAAATTGAAAGTAGAAATTTGAAAATAGAAATTTCAGAATTTTGAAAATACATTGGAATTTGAGATTTGAAAGA
The DNA here is from genome assembly GCA_033060915.1 of Euryodendron excelsum. Lineage (NCBI taxonomy): Eukaryota > Viridiplantae > Streptophyta > Magnoliopsida > Ericales > Pentaphylacaceae > Euryodendron > Euryodendron excelsum. Next base: position 18,255,508 of record CM065397.1, read on the forward strand.
TGTGGAGACCGCACCCATGAGGGTGGAATTGAAAGTTTGAAAAATATTGTGACCGCACCTATGAATGTTGCCAACGTATCCCTTTGAGGGAATCAGGTCAGTCGTAGTTCGGACAAGAGTCCGATTGAAATAGAAAAGTGGATTTGAAGAAGGAGATTGAATTGGAAATTGAATTTGATTTGAAATTAGAAGAGGAGATTGGAAATTGGAACTGAGAGAATTGGACTTTGATTTGGAAAGATAGATTTGGACTTGTTTTAAAAAAATGAAGGTTTAGGAAACCTAGACTTAGGAAAGAGAAGAGACTTAGGAAAGATTTGACTTGACTTGGAAGGTTTAGGAGATTAGGAAAGATTGGATTTAGGAAATGTTTGAATTAGGAAAGGTTCAATTTAGGAAAGTTTTGAAATTAGGAAAGTTTCAACTTAGGAAAGCTTTGAATTTGGAATGTTTCAGGTTTAGGAAAGTTTTGAAATTGGAAAGTTTCGAGTTTAGAAAGTTTTCGAAAAAGGAAAGGTTTTCAGATTAGGAAAGTTCCCAAATTAGGAAAGTTTTGAAAATTAGAAAAGTTTGAAAAAGGAAAGTTTTTAGTTTAGGAAATGTTTGAATTAAGAAAGTTTCAACTTAAGAAAGTCTTAAATTAAGAAAGTTTTGAATTTAGAAAAGTCTTCGATTTGGAAAGATTTGAAGTTTAAGAGAGTTTAGAATTTAGAAAGTTTTAGGTTTAGAAAGATTTAACTTAAGAAGGTTTCAAATTTAGAAAGTTTTGAATTTGGAAAGATTTGAAATTTAGAAAGTTTAAGATTTAGAAAGTTTTTAGAGTTTTAGAAAATCTTGAGATTAGGAAAGGTTTGAAAGCTTGGATTTGAAAAAGATGTTTGAAAGGGGTAGAATTAGGAAATGTTTGAAAGCTTGGATTTGAAAAAGATGTTTGAAAGGGGTAGAATTAGGAAAGGGTTGAACTAGTAAAGATTTAAAAGTTGAGTTTTAAAGTTTAGGAAGGATTTTTATGTTCAAGTTTTGGAAACTTAAGATTTAGAAAAGTAGAGGTTTAGGAAGGATTTGAATTAGGAAAGAGTTGGATTTTGAAATTTAAGGAAAGGTTTAAAGTTTAGGTTTAGGAAACTTATGGTTTAGGAAGGAATTGAAGTAGGAAAGGTTTGGATTGAGAAGGGATTGGATTTGGTTTCTAAAAGAGAAAGGTTGGATTTTGTTTCCAAAAACGGAGGACGGCATCTAGTTTCCTAAACGGGGAGATTTGATTTGGTTACCTAAAGGGAAGATTGGATTTGGCAAGGATTTGGAAAGGGAGATTCTAGAAACCCTAGATTTGGAAAATTCTAGTCTCGACGTAGAAAATAGGTTTTGAAAACAAGGATAGTTTTGATGTAGAAAACAAAAGATTTTGGAAACCTAGGTTTAGGGCAAAGTTTGAAAATCATGTTTTTGGAAAGAAAACTAGGGTTTCCTAATTGTGGTTTCTGGGGCTTGACTTGGGCTCTAAGGAAAGAGTTTTTTTAGAAAGTGCGTTTTTGGAAACGAAGGTTTTCTAGAAAGGAATCCTAGGGAGGAATTTTTGGAAAGTGAATTTGGAAAGAGAGTTTTTAGAAAGAGATTTTAGAGAGAAGAAGTTTTTTGGAAAGCATGTTTTTGGAAACGTAGATTTTGGAAGGAAGATCCTAGGGGGAAATTTCTAGAAGGGAGATTTTGGAAAAGAGAGTTTTTGGAAAGATTTTTAGGGAGCGTTTTAGGAAGGTGAATCTAGGGAGAAGATTTTGGAAAGGAGTCGAAAAAGGGAGTTTTGAAAAATAGATTTTGGAAGGGAGTTTTTGAAAACAATTTTTGGAGAAGAGAGTTTTAGGAAAGTATGTTGAAAAAGAGATTTTTAGGAGGAAATTCTTGGAGAGAGAGAGTTTTTGGAAAGTATAAAAACATCTCACTTTCCTAGAGCGATTCTAGCCATAAGAGGGCTAGAACCACTTTAAGAAAGTGGTTTTGAAAACAAAGTTTGAAAATATAGGCCAAAAGGCCACTTTTAATATAACACTTTCCTAAAGTAACCCTAGACATGGAAAGGCTAGAATCACCCTAGGATTGTGATTTTGAAAATATGTTTTTGAAAAAGAGCTTTTGATGCAATTTTGAAAACAAGTTTGAAAACGATTTTTCAAAATAACCTTTTGAAAACGAATTTTGAAAGATGCAAGACCATGATATGCACAATGCAATTTGGGGTCGTGAACATATAAGGTTAAGGCTTCACCACATAATGAAGGGGGCCGGACTCACGTGGTCTTTGGTTAGACTAGAAGAAAGCCCCCGACACGGTGACTCTCCAGTAGTCCAATCCTACACATGGACCGGGAATCCCCTTGTTTCAAGCATGCAAAGAAAGGGGGGAAAGAGATAGGGGATTAAAATAGAGAAAACCCAAGTGGGTTGGAGAGAGAAGAGAGAGGGGGGAAGTGCAGAAAATTAAATAGGGAGCCTACCTTGTTTCTTGTTTATTTTGCGCGCCGTGCAGTCTTCGGTCTTCGGTCTTTGGTCTTGATCTTCACCTTCAGTCTTCAAGGATTGTCTTCAAGCTTTGGATGGTAGCTCTTCAAGTCTTCGAAGGGTGGTTGAAGGCTAGTGTATGAGTGTATGAGGGTGCGTATAAGTGTATAGGAGGCTAGGGTTTGGGAAAACCTATGGAGGCTAGGGTTTTGGAGGTGCTCGAGCTCTATATATCGAAATATGAGATTCTTAGGTTAAGTTTGCAGACCCTTTTCACGTTGATCGAGGCTCTGTATTTATAGAAGTTGGACAAGCCTGGCGCCTGTTGACTTGAAAAGTGAGGATAAGATGTGTCGGAAAGGTCGACCGGGCCTTTAGGGGCAAAACGGTCAATCGAACTAGGAAACTGCCGGGGCGAACCCGGATTGTCCCGGAAAAAGACTTGGGATCTGGAAACATTATTTAGAATGTTCCCAGAGGTTGCCGATTTGATTCCCAAGGCCGGCGTGGTCGGAAATGGAGACCGGCCCACCAGGGGCAAAACAGTCATTTTGCACCGGGTTGGCCGGAACTGACTCGGAATGGTCCAGAAAGGTAAAGGAAGGTCGAGAACACTATAAAAAGTATTCTCGGGACATTACCGGTTTGATACCCAGAGCCGGTGTGGTCGAAAAAGGAAACCGGCCCTCTAGGGGCAAAATGGTCATTTTGTACTGGGTTGGCCAGAACTGACTCGGAATGGTCTGGAAAGGTAAAGGAAGGTCGAGAATACTATAAAAAGTGTTCTCGGGGCATTACCGGTTTGATACCCAGAGCCAGTGTGGTTCCCGGGCATTCTGATGCTTAGGGGCAAAATGGTCATCTTGACCGAAAAGTCTCGGAAATGGGCTTAAGGGTGGTCTGGTTATTTTTCACCGAAGTGAGCTAACAAACATGGGTATTGGCCTAGGTGTTGAGTATTTCCGCTACTCGGACGGGGTTGACGATTTGAGAGTATTTCCGCTACTCTAACAGTTCTGTGAGTATTTCCGCTACTCTAACGGGTCTGTGAGTATTTCCGCTACTCTAACGGCTCTGTGAGTATTTTCGCTACTCTAACGGTTGAGTATTTCTGCTACTCGGACGGCTCTATGAGTATTTCCGCTACTCTAACGGTTCTGTGAGTATTTCCGCTACTCTAACGGGTCTGTGAGTATTTCCGCTACTCTAACGGCTCTGTGAGTATTTCCGCTACTCTAACGGTTGAGTGAGTAGTTTTGCTACTCGGACCGTCTCGAGGAATAAACTGTCTCGAGAGAGGGATTGGAATTGGAAAGGAAAGGACAATGCGCCTAAGGGCATTTTGGTCATTTTGTCTTTATTTGGGCCTGACAGGCCCGCGAAGCGATGGAAAGACGGAATTTGGACTAGAGGATTGGTTTCGATTGGAATATGTCCATAATGACTTGAAAACAAGTCTGGACGGAGTGTAGACTGTCGAGCGGTCAAAAATGGGGTGCTTACAACTGCCCCTCTTTTTCTGTCTTTGCTTGTCAAAGACAGAAAACGATAAGAGTAAGAGTCCCATGTTGACCGCGAGGCAGTCGGAGGGACGAATACTGGAATTCTTTCGACAACGGGGATCAAAAACGGATAACGGGCCAAAAAGGCCTTCAAAAACTAGTTTTGGCAAAAAAAGGGCAGAGCTACCTAGAATTTGGAGGGAATTCATTTTGACCTAAGACTTGGGTTTTGAAATCCTGTTGGACAGAAAACTTAGACAGATTTTGGAAAATAGCATTTTAGGAGACATTTTGGAGGTAAGAATTTAAGAACTCTTTCGGATTTGAAAATTTTTTAGATTGACAAGGATTTCGAATAGAAAACTTCGGAACTTGATAGAAATTTTGGAAGGAAGAATTTTTTGAGTGAAACCTTGAAAATTTTTAAGGATTTATTTTGTCTAAGACTCTTTTGGAAGAAGAGTTTGGGGAGGCAAGGATTTGGAAAAAGGGATTTTCTTAAAGAGCTAAATTAGAAAAACTTGGAGATGGATTGAAAGAATTTTAGACCTGATTTTGAAAATGATTTTTGACCCTGATTTTTTAAGTAGAATTTGATTTTAAGAGGTGATTTTAAAAAAGCACTTTTGTAAAACAGACTCAGAAAACCTTTTGAAAACTAACTTTGGAAAGGAAATTTTAGAAGAAAAAATTTTGAAAACTTTTGGAGGATAATAATAAGAAACCATTGGGAAACTGATTTTTGAAAAAGAACTTTTTGAAGAGAAAAAGTCAAGAAACTTTTCGAAAATTTTTTAAGGAACCTTTGATAGTTGATTTTAGAAAAGAAACATTGAATGAAAAGTTTAAGAAACTTTTAGGTTGGTCTGAATAGGATGTATATGGAAGTTGTGTCCTTCATTTTTATTTTATGTTTCACCTTTGGTTATTATCACTATTATTTCTTTGTTGCTTTTATTTCTTTATCTTTTGAACTGCATATATCGAATTCTAATACCTCTTACCTTGACTTACCTTTTAGGATGGCGGGCGCAGGCGATGTGGGTTCTGAGAAGAGTCACTGCTTTGGGAAGATGACCCGAACAGATTCTTGTTGGCAGCTCCAGCCGCTCTAGGGGTAGTTAGCACTCTACCAATTGAGCACCTTCTAGCCAGGGTAGGAGGGGGGAGTAGGCCTCTAGTCGACTCCTTCCCTCCAGTTGAGCCAACCCTCGAGGATGAGATGGACATCGAGGTTTTCCACTTTTGATTTTTCGGATGGCCGACGCTATTTTGAGCTGACTACGAGTTTGGTATGATGGGCATCCTTCAGATGAGCAAGACATTTTTGCTGGTCCTTTGGTTGCATGGCTTCTCTCCTGTTAGTGTAGCTTGCTTTCTAACAATGGTTCCCATCTGAACTGTCTTTCTTCCATTTTGGGGAATGTGAGCTTACCCCTACTCCCCATAAGCATGGCTTCCTCCTGGGTCTTCAGGATGGTTCAACTAACATTATGGGACCTACTTTTCCTGATGGTTGCATCACGATTGTCGCTCTTCAGCTTGGGCTCCGTTGTGCGGCCTTTTCTTCTGATCTGCCGCCCCAGTTTCTTAATGTCCCGGTGAAGTTCTTGTTTCTCTCATTTTGAGTTTGTGACAGATAGGGGACTGGCATATTCCTCAAGATTGGTCCATTTCTTCATGGTAACCCTAGCTCTGCTTCTCCTGAACTTGTTGATGTTTTCGCTAGGCGGGATGACTCGGTCGATTGTCGGTTATGTGCACTGCTTGTCAAGATCCGTGAGGGACACTCCCATGCTCCTATGGTCATGGGGGAGACCTTCGTAAGCCTTATCAAACTTCAGTCGGGGGTCAATGTTCATTTTTGGGGATATGCTTCACTACTCCAGCTTTGGGTGATCAGCCACTTATTCACTACCACTCTTTCAAAGTCGTTTGATTGGGGAGGTCGAGGGTGGGCCATTGCCCCATTCTCTGTTTCTTGTTGGTCATAGAAATCTGAGCTTTCTGGGGTGTGAGCCGGTACTGGAGATATCTGAGGGGTGGCTTTAGCTCCTTTTTATGTTTTGCCTTGTTCATTGTTTCCTATTTGAGAGAGACAAAAAGACAAAGAGTGAGTTTTTGTGCAAAAACAGTTTAAAAATGCCCCAGTGAGGGGTATCATCATTTTTTAGAAAGATTGCCCATGGGATTAAATGCATGATCTATTTTTTTATGAATGCATATGTTTATATAGGAATTGAATCGAATGCATATCCTACTTTTTTATGAATGCACAGGTTCACACAGAAGTGAAAATGAATGCATGTTATACTTTTGGATAATGCACATACAGGAATAGAATTAAATGCAATGTCCCCCATTTTTGTGATGACTACACAGATTTATGTAAGAATTGAATTAAATACATGACCTACTTCCTTACAAATAAACAGGTTCATACAGGAATGCAGTTAAATGCATGAATAGATACAAACTTCGTAGGAGTCTAAATGGATCCATAGGTTATACATGTCATGGATGCATCAATACCATATGTATATAAGCTATTTACAAAGGAAACCCCAAGATTGCCCCTTGGGCCCATACTCTCAGGATTCTGTTCCTTTCTAGGATTCTGCCCCATTTAGTTTTGTCCCATTCTCATCGGGGTGTAATAGCATTTGCTCCATTTGCCAGGGATCTTGACCTTTTGGTTTGCTATCCTATCCCTATTTTCTACAGGGTTACTGTTTGGGATTTTTCTGATCTCACTTGGTTTTCTCTCTCAGATCTCTAAAATGCCACCATGGCTCAAGCGACAACTCGCATGCCCTTTGCAGAGCGATAAACAGCTAAGCCCTCAATCTGAGAAGACTTCTTTTAGGACCGTAATGTAGGCTGGGTTTAGGGGTTGTAAGAAATAGAGGGATATTTAGGCTCAAAGATTTTCTTTTAGTGGGTTGTTAAAACCGAAACCATCTGAGCACATCTTGGAGCATGAGATTGCCCCTTGCATTCTCTTCCAATTCTCCTTTCTCACCCTACTTGTCTTAGTATTGTTCAGGCTTATTTGGACTAAGCAATTCTCTTTGATCAGGGAGGACTTTAATTTGGACCGTAACGTAGGCTAGGTTAAGGGGTTTATGAATGAACGGGATCTGTAAGCTCAAATTTAATGTTGCTTCCAGTAGGGTTAGATCCGCACCATCCTTGGTTGGTCTTCCAATGTGGTTTCATCCCCTGATATCCTCCTCTAGCTTCAGAAACATATTTGGCTCATTTAGATCAAGCAATCCTTCTCAATCAGAGTGGACTTTAGTAGGGTTGTAATGTAGGCCGTAGGTTAGGGTTTAACAAGAAAGGGTAAAGGCTCAAACCTATTTCTTCTACTGGGTTTCTTTGTAACCTAGGATCACCTTTAGATTTCCTTCTTGCTTTTGACCATATACTTCTCACGGTGAAAACGACTCTTTTCTTTCACCCTTTCCATGTGCTTTTTGAGGGAAACATGACTCCCTTCTCATTTGATTTTCTTATTATGCTTTTGAAGATGACTCAATCATGGTTTTCTTCAGGCCTTTCTTTAGATAGATTTTTTTTTTTTTGGCCTCTTGCCCCTTGGCAACTCCCTTTCTTTACCTTGTCCTTTCTTTTCTTTTATGGAACGACTAATTCTTCGATCCTTTTTCTTTAGACCTTTTCGTTGGCGGTTTAATCTACCCAATGTGGGTGGTGATCCCTAGGTTGGGTTTTTTCAGGAAAAGGATAGATGGCTCAACAAGTTTGGCAAGAGGTTTATTTTGACTGTATGGAAAATGAAATGGTGGCCTCTCTTCATTTTGAATAAGATTGCTTGATCCATAGAGCCTTCATGTTACGTCAGCTTGATGGTCGATGGCGTTCTCTGCCAGATCTTTTGTTGTCTGACTGCCCCAGTGTGGGGGGATGGTTTCGGATCAGGGTTGACAAAAAGAAAACTTCCGCTTCCTGCGAGGCACTAATGGTTTAAGCAAAGGGAATATTTTTGTGTATTGTAATAGAATTGAGGGCCTCTAATCATTTCAAATTGAATTGCTTAGTCCATAAAGCCTTTGTACAAAATTTAGACATTACTCTTAGGGATGATGGGTTTCTGTCAATGAAACCCTACATGTTCTATCAAATCAACTATTTTGTGCTCACCCCAATGTGGGGGATGGTTATGGGTTTGGGGATATCTGAAAAGAAATTATGTACGGCTCTAGTGGGCTGAGCAAATGGTAGTGTTTATTTGGGATAAGTAGAACAATGGCTTCTCATCATTTTAGCGACTCGGCTGCCCATCGCTTAGCCAGGATATCACGCAAGTGTCGCCTTTTAATGAACTCTATACCTTTTTTATGAGACTATCTCCTTCCTATCTCTCACTCTCTCTTTGTCTCTCAAAGGTTTTCACCCCCTTTTGAATGGGTTGCCTATGCTATCCCACCCTTTAAGTCGAGTCAGTACTGAATGGGAAAGAATCCTTAAAAGTAATATTTATCCACAAAAGTATGAGACAAAGGGGATAAACTAGAAACTATCCATTTTCATTTTTTCTTTTTTTTTTTTTTAAACATGATTACATGGCATGCAATATTTATTTAAAGAAAATATATGAGAACTAAAAAGGAAAAAGAAAATAGACGAATTTCATGAAATCCTCCCTTTTCTAGTAGACCTTTTGGTGAGAACCCTTAACCCTTAATAAGGTTCTGGGACTACATCAACCTCTTGGTGCTTCATTCATCAGGTGTATCAATGGAGGGCGAGTTCACGATATTTGTTGTGCATTTGGAAGTTAGAGGATGTGTTGTTGCAATGCACAGGCCTGATAAGACTTCGCAAATGGAAAGGTCCTCTTCTGTATGGATAGTGATTGTCTTGGCATAGCGCGAGGGTAGTTGCATAGAGGTAATGTCTTGCGGATGGATGGTTAATTATTCCTTCATGTACGTTCAGCCTCCTTCAATAGCCGAGCTTATCCTTGCATGATTTTGAATTGGGCATGATACTAGAGGGGTTTCTATGAGTTCGGTTGTGCTCTTTGACCTGAAAAAGAAAAGAAAAACAAAATATAGTTAGCATGTGGAGTTGGGGGTTCTATGCAATGCATGTCCTATGGAGGTCCCTTCTTTGAGGGAGTCTAGGAATGATGACAAATCCATTTTGGAGGTAGGGTTTTGCCCCTATTATGCAATACAATACCTCTTCGGCGTGGGTCGGTTAATGATTTCCTATGTGGGCAATCCTGCCTCCATAGACTGAGAGAGATTTGGGCCTCTCTCGAGATATGGTTCTATGCATGCCATGAATCCTTAGGGTTTAAGAACCTATAGGAAGCTTGGTAAGTTCGATTAACATGAGATCGGATTGCTCCTTTCTCTCTGCGGTTGATTAGATGCATGAGAACAAAATGACTCGAGTTTCTTGGAACTCTTGTCTTGCAATGGATATGGGTGCATGAGCATAAAAGAAGTGAATGTGCGAGCAATATGATAACAATGAATAAATGGTTTAGAAAAACCCCCTTCTTGTCTTGCTTCTGCCTTCGGTTCTCTTGATGTTTGGAAATGAGGAGGGGGAGGATAGAAGACAAAAACAAAAAAGAAGTTAGTGTCTTGATTTGAAAATTTTTATGCAATGCATGTCCTAGAGGTGCCCCTACTTAGAGGGGAGACTATACATGATGCATTGGCTCACTTTTGGAGATAGGGGATTTGCCCCTGTATGCAAATGCCTTACCATCAGTTAGGAACCTTCATCCATTCATGCATTCATTCATAAAAGTAAAGAAATACATTGAATTTTGGGTTTAAGATACAAAAGAATTGAAATACATTTTAATAGGGGGAGGGGGAACATTTTCCTTTGGACTTCCACCTATCTACTTTTACAAAGAGAGATCCTAAACTACTCTTGAGTCTTCGGGTCCGCCTTCGTTGAATTTGATGTCGAGGAGGTCGCTGAGAAACCTTGTTGATCGGTTGCCCCTTGTCTTCCTGGCAACCCTATCTCCGTGAGCATAGAGGGATTGGAGCCCCTCTTGTGGAATGGATTAAGATGCATGCAATGAGTCCCTTAGGGTTACGTGGGAACCCTTAGGGTTTGGGTAGGTTTAATGCAAGGGAGAATAACGTTGGTGTCACTCTCAATGGGTTGATCATATACATGAGAAAGCAGTGACTTGAGTTACTTGGAACTCTTGTCTTGACATGGGATATTGAATGCATGAACATGAATATGCAAAGAGTATAAGGAGAGAAAGTACAATTGAAGTAAACATGCATGCATGGACAGTTAGATAGGCATTATAACAGTATAAATACAAGCATTATAATAGTAGGAATAAACAGGTATGAAAGTAAGAGCAATCGCCCTTTCCTCCGTGATTTTGAAAAAGGTGCTCATGTCCTAAATCCGGCAGAGATTCGGCTATGCATGGGGTCTATATGAGTATGAGGTTGAGGGTTGACTAATGCGTCCTAAAAAGGCTCGGTCCCCGGATCTTCAAACCTAGGCCCACTCCCCGAGGTGGTGCCATGATCGGTTGGTGATCCGAGCGGGGGAACCATCAAGAGGCCGTAGGCGAAGAAACTGACACAGCATCTTGCCCACAACCAATATACCGTTCCCCCTTTCTAACTAGAAAGGACATATCAGGGTATGCAAATATGCAGAATGCAAGTGCACATGCAGTGTGTGTGTGATTTTTAAAAGTGGAGGAAAGGGCCCAACAACTCCCATTCATCCTGTACATCACATTCATGCAAAGCAGTTAATAATGTTTAAACCTAAAGCGCACCTACAAAACAAAGATGCAAGTGTCAGTATGTGGATGACAAACATAATACAAGATAATATGAGTAGATGCATGTTTTTGAAAACAATTTTGAAAATTTGGTTTTGAAAATTTAAAGTGAATAGGATTGAACCAAGTTAATTGAAGACTCAACATGGGTAAAGGGTAAAGAGACATGACTACGGCCTAACCCTCTAAGTGTCCCCAGCGGAGTCGCCAGCTGTCGCGCCCAGATTTTTCGCGCCCGAGGAATACTCACCCAAGCGGGAAAAATGTTGTACTCTCTCGTTAGAACTCACCCTCCTAGAAGAATGAGTGTGACTAGGTTTGAATTGAAAACAAGTTTGAATAAAGGGCTTTTGAAAAAGATTCGGAGTCGCCACCTAACTTGATTAAGGTGAGTTAGGCCACCTAAAAACTAAGCATAATCCGAAGACTACACTTAAGGTTTTTGGAAAACAATTTTGAAAATATCTCCTCAAGAGAGGGTTTTTAAGAAAAACAGGTTGTTTGGCAACCTTTGGAAAACATTTAGCCCTTTTTAGAAAAATAACTCCTTTTGGTCTTTCGGAAACAGTGATCTAGGTTCGGAGGTTGGTTACGTGTAGGGAAGACGCACTAAGCTATCACCCTACCCCGCTCTTTCGGTACCTACATGTCAATCTACCATAGATTCACCTATGAGAGTCTTTAATTAACTAATGGTTCAACCCTATTCACTTTGAAAAAGAATGTTTAAAACGAAACTAATATTATGCATGATATGCACGTGCAAGATGAAAGAATTGGAAAATAGAAATTGATTTGAAAAGAAATTGATTTGATTTGAAAATAGATTTGAAAAGATGTAATTGAAATTGGAAAGTTTGAAAATTGAAAGTAGAAATTTGAAAATAGAAATTTCGGAATTTTGAAAATACATTGGAATTTGAGATTTGAAAGATATGGAGACCGCACCCATGAGGGTGGAATTGAAAGTTTGAAAAGTATTGTGACCGCACCTATGAAGGTTGTCTACGTATCTCTTTGGGGGAATCAGGTTAGTCGTAGTTCGGACAAGAGTCCGATTGAAAATAGAAGAGTGGATTTGAAGAAGGAGATTGAATTGGAAATTGAATTTGATTTGAAATTAGAAGAGGAGATTGGAAATTGGAACTGAGAGAATTGAACTTTGATTTGGAAAGATAGATTTGGACTTGTTTTAAAAAGGTGAAGGTTTAGGAAACCTAGACTTAGGAAAGAGAAGAGACTTAGAAAAGATTTGACTTGACTTGGAAGGTTTAGGAGATTAGGAAAGATTGGATTTAGGAAATGTTTGAATTAGGAAAGGTTCAATTTAGGAAAGTTTTGAAATTAGGAAAGTTTCAACTTAGGAAAGCTTTGAATTTGGAATGTTTCAGGTTTAGGAAAGTTTTGAAATTGGAAAGTTTCGAGTTTAGAAAGTTTTCGAAAAAGGAAAGGTCTTCAGATTAGGAAAGTTCCCAAATTAGGAAAGTTTTGAAAATTGGAAAAGTTTGAAAAAGGAAAGTTTTTAGTTTAGGAAATGTTTGAATTAAGAAAGTTTCAACTTAAGAAAGTCTTAAATTAAGAAAGTTTTGAATTTAGAAAAGTCTTCGATTTGGAAAGATTTGAAGTTTAAGAGAGTTTAGAATTTAGAAAGTTTTAGGTTTAGAAAGATTTAACTTAAGAAGGTTTCAAATTTAGAAAGTTTTGAATTTGGAAAGATTTGAAATTTAGAAAGTTTAAGATTTAGAAAGTTTTTAGAGTTTTAGAAAATCTTGAGATTAGGAAAGGTTTGAAAGCTTGGATTTGAAAAAGATGTTTGAAAGGGGTAGAATTAGGAAATGTTTGAAAGCTTGGATTTGAAAAAGATGTTTGAAAGGGGTAGAATTAGGAAATGGTTGAACTAGGAAAGATTTAAAAGTTGAGTTTTAAAGTTTAGGAAGGATTTTTATGTTCAAGTTTTGGAAACTTAAGATTTAGAAAAGTAGAGGTTTAGGAAGGATTTGAATTAGGAAAGAGTTGGATTTTGAAATTTAAGGAAAGGTTTAAAGTTTAGGTTTAGGAAACTTATGGTTTAGGAAGGAATTGAAGTAGGAAAGGTTTGGATTGAGAAGGGATTGGATTTGGTTTCTAAAAGAGAAAGGTTAGATTTTGTTTCCAAAAATGGAGGACGTGATCTAGTTTCCTAAACGGGGAGATTTGATTTGGTTACCTAAAGGGAAGATTGGATTTGGCAAGGATTTGGAAAGGGAGATTCTAGAAACCCTAGATTTGGAAAATTCTAGTCTCGACGTAGAAAATAGGTTTTGAAAACAAGGATAGTTTTGATGTAGAAAACAAAAGATTTTGGAAACCTAGGTTTAGGGCAAAGTTTGAAAATCATGTTTTTGGAAAGAAAACTAGGGTTTCCTAATTGTGGTTTCTGGGGCTTGACTTGGGCTCTAAGGAAAGAGTTTTTTTAGAAAGTGCGTTTTTGGAAACGAAGGTTTTCTAGAAAGGAATCCTAGGGAGGAATTTTTGGAAAGTGAATTTGGAAAGAAAGTTTTTAGAAAGAGATTTTAGAGAGAAGAAGTTTTTTGGAAAGCATGTTTTTGGAAACGTAGATTTTGGAAGGAAGATCCTAGGGGGAAATTTCTAGAAGGGAGATTTTGGAAAAGAGAGTTTTTGGAAAGATTTTTAGGGAGCGTTTTTAGGAAGGTGAATCTAGGGAGAAGATTTTGGAAAGGAGTCGAAAAAGGGAGTTTTGAAAAATAGATTTTGGAAGGGAGTTTTTGAAAACAATTTTTGGAGAAGAGAGTTTTAGGAAAGTATGTTGAAAAAGAGATTTTTAGGAGGAAATTCTTGGAGAGAGAGAGTTTTTGGAAAGTATAAAAACATCTCACTTTCCTAAAGCGATTCTAGCCATAAGAGGGCTAGAACCACTTTAAGAAAGTGGTTTTGAAAACAAAGTTTGAAAATATAGACCAAAAGGCCACTTTTAATATAACACTTTCCTAAAGTAACCCTAGACATGGAAAGGCTAGAATCACCCTAGGATTGTGATTTTGAAAACATGTTTTTAAAAAAGAGCTTTTGATGCAATTTTGAAAACAAGTTTGAAAACGAATTTTGGAAGATGCAAGACCATGATATGCACAATGCAATTTGGGGTCGTGAACATACAAGGTTAAGGCTTCACCACATAATCAAGGGGGCCGGACTCACGTGGTCTTTGGTTAGACTAGAAGAAAGCCCCCGACACGGTGACTCTCCAGTAGTCCAATCCTACACATGGACCGGGAATCCCCTTGTTTCAAGCATGCAAAGAAAGGGGGGAAAGAGATAGGGGATTAAAATAGAGAAAACCCTAGTGGGTTGGAGAGAGAAGAGAGAGGGGGGAAGTGCAGAAAATTAAATAGGGAGCCTACCTTGTTTCTTGTTTATTTTGCGCGCTGTGCAGTCTTCGGTCTTCGGTCTTTGGTCTTGATCTTCACCTTCAGTCTTCAAGGATTGTCTTCAAGCTTTGGATGGTAGCTCTTCAAGTCTTCGAAGGGTGGTTGAAGGCTAGTGTATGAGTGTATGAGGGTGCGTATAAGTGTATAGGAGGCTAGGGTTTGGGAAAACCTATGGAGGCTAGGGTTTTGGAGGTGCTCGAGCTCTATATATCGAAATATGAGATTCTTAGGTTAAGTTTGCAGACCCTTTTCACGTTGATCGAGGCTCTGTATTTATAGAAGTTGGACAAGCCTGGCGCCTGTTGCAGTGGCGCCAGGGCAAAATTTATACTGGCGCCACTAGGAGTGGCGCCAGGCCATTTTTTGGCTTGGCGCCACTGCTAGTGGCACCAGCCATTTAGGAAACAATTAAGGTCGGCAAGCAACGTATCTTTGACTAGATTTGGGCGCCTGTACTAGTGACTACCATGTAAACTTTAGCCTGGCTTCACTAGGAGTGACTCCGGAAAGTCCGGGAATGATATGAAGGAGTCGGGAGTGACCCGAAAAGCTGGAAAGGAGCAGGAACACTTAAAATAGTGTCTTGGAGGTATTTGACTTGAAAAGTGAGGATAAGATGTGTCGGAAAGGTCGACCGGGCCTTTAGGGGCAAAACGGTCAATCGAATTAGGAAACTGCCGGGGCGAACCCGGATTGTCCCGGAAAGAAACTTGGGATTTGGAAACATTATTTAGAATGTTCCCAGAGGTTGCCGGTTTGATTCCCAGGGCCGGCGTGGTCGGAAATGGAGATCGGCCCACCAGGGGCAAAATGGTCATTTTGCACCGGGTTGGCCGGAACTGACTCGGAATGGTCCGGAAAGGTAAAGGAAGGTCGAGAACACTATAAAAAGTATTCTCGGGACATTACCGGTTTGATACCCAGAGCCGGTGTGGTCGAAAAAGGAAACCGGCCCTCTAGGGGCAAAATGGTCATTTTGTACTGGGTTGGCCAGAACTGACTCGGAATGGTCTGGAAAGGTAAAGGAAGGTTGAGAATACTATAAAAAGTGTTCTCGGGGCATTACCGGTTTGATACCCAGAGCCAGTGTGGTTCCCGGGCATTCTGATGCTTAGGGGCAAAATGGTCATCTTGACCGAAAAGTCTCGGAAAAGGCCTTAAGGGTGGTCTGGTTATTTTTCACCGAAGTGAGCTAACAAACATGGGTATTGGCCTAGGTGCTGATTATTTCCGCTACTCGGACGGGGTTGAGTATTTCCGCTACTCGGACGGGGTTGACAATTTGAGAGTATTTCCGCTACTCTAACGGTTCTGTGAGTATTTCCGCTACTCTAACGGGTCTGTGAGTATTTCCGCTACTCTAACGGCTCTGTGAGTATTTTCGCTACTCTAACGGTTGAGTATTTCTGCTACTCGGACGGCTCTGTGAGTATTTCGGGTCTGTGAGTATTTCCGCTACTCTAACGGGTCTGTGAGTATTTCCGCTACTCTAACGGTTGAGTATTTCCGCTACTCGGATGGCTCTGTGAGTATTTCCGCTACTCTAACGGTTCTTTGAGTATTTTCGCTACTCTAACGGGTCTGTGAGTATTTCCGCTACTTTAACAGCTCTGTGAGTATTTCCGCTACTCTAACGGTTCTGTGAGTATTTCCGCTACTCTAACGGTTGAGTGAGTAGTTTTACTACTTGGTCCGTCTCGAGGAATAAACTATCTCGAGAGAGGGATTGGAATTGGAAAGGAAAGGACAATGCCCCTAAGGGCATTTTGGTCATTTTGTCTTTATTTGGGCCTGACAGGCCCGCGAAGCGATGGAAAGACGGAATTTGGACTAGAGGATTGGTTTCGATTGGAATATATCCATAATGACTTGAAAACAAGTCTGGACGGAGTGTAGACTGCCGAGCGGTCAAAAATGGGGTGCTTACAAGTAACCTTCAACATAGTAATTAAACTATATTAATATAATTTGTCTTCATGTTTAAAAGGTATCATGATAGTTGAAAAACATTTATTTATTTTCCATTTGAAATCTTTAACCAATTCCTTCTTGTAACTGTATCTCGAAGAACCTTGCCATTAGCAACAGATCCTTCCCAACCCGGCAAAACATAAATGAAATTCATGTTTTGACTATAAACACCTAGCATATTGGTAGCTAATTCTCCCTTTCGAGTCTTATATCTAGCCGCATCAGCCTTACGGACGCAAGCTTTAATGTAAGTGTCATCTAGTGCTCCAAGACAATTCTACAGAAAACCAATCACATTTGCTTATTCTTAGAAATTGATTTACAACAAAGGACATGCTTTAATAACAAATCCTAAGAAAACTACCTGAAACCTGTTTAACCTGCGATCAGTGCATCCTTTAGTTATAGGTTCTAGGGTCAAAAGTAATTCACCACGAAGCCTCAAAACAGCATTAAGGACTTCATTGAAATACTTGCTAACAGTTTAATTAGACCTTAAAAAATTCTGTTTGATAACTCAATTCTTATGGTGATGTGCCACTATATATAGAAACATTTCTACTTTATCTTCTAATGGCTTATTTTTAGAATGTGACAACCCCCTACTTGCTAACAGTTTAATTGGCAGAGCTGCATAAAACAATGCCAATCCATACGAAGTTGTTCAATGCATGTTTTATCAGATGTCCTAACCAATAGATTTATGTTTTGAATTTGTGCTTGAAGCCTATCGATCCCTCATAGGATTGGCTAGCTGTTTGTAAAGTAAAGTTCCATTGCTAGATAAAGTGCTGCAAATGCTACACTACAAACATGTAGATTTGCCGTAACATTGATTGAAGACACAAGAAACCCTCTATCTCTTCATTCTCAATCTCATTATTATCCTAATCCATCTAAAATTAACAAAAGGCAAAAACAATGGTATGAGTATATCAACATAATAGTGCAAATGAATAGGGGAGTACACAATGATGATAACAACAGTTTAAATAAACATTGAGCACTGAAGCAACTTCTTTTATTTTAATATAAAATTTAAACGGATTGCCCACC
This sequence comes from Euryodendron excelsum, assembly GCA_033060915.1. Classification (NCBI taxonomy): domain Eukaryota; kingdom Viridiplantae; phylum Streptophyta; class Magnoliopsida; order Ericales; family Pentaphylacaceae; genus Euryodendron; species Euryodendron excelsum. The sequence continues at coordinate 18,272,772 of CM065397.1, forward strand.
CCACGCGCTAAAGCAAATAAGTTTGAACACTCATCAAATTGATAGCAAAAATCACAAACTTGTCCCATATCTTCACAGCCAAAAAGCAATGAACAAAATGATAAAATGATCAGAAACATCAAAATGGCAGCACACATATATATGAACATATCTTCACAACCATCAGAGCATAAAGGTGAATAGGGCTTTGCCATAGAAACAACAGCTGAATCAAGTACATGAAGAAACAAAACCTTAGCCAAGCACAAAACAAAATCAAACGTAATACACCCAAATAATGAAGGCTTCACCATAGAAATAACAGATTCATAGCTACCATTGAAGATGTACGATGAATATTTCGAAAATAGGTCATATACTTACTGATGAAGATTATTCGCAACTATGGAATGACAAAAAATTGTTAGTATGATGGTAATACGAAGCTTTGAGATTGGAATCTTCGAGTTGGTGGGTAGCAATCACCTTCGCAAACACCTTCGAAGTGGTAGTTTGGCTAGGGCTTCATTCATCTTTGTAGAGAGAGAGAGAGAGAGAGTAGTGGGTATGTAATGAGGGAAATTCTAGGGTTTTGTATTGAGTAAGGGTAAATAGGTTATTTTGTATATTCGTCTAGCTTAGCAATAGTCCTGAGATAATGAGTCCTACCCCTCCTTTGGGACAAAATAGTCTTGCATATACGGGTATATTAATCTGCTCGAAGTCTTTGTCCGGTATCATTTTTTGTAAACAAACGAAGAACATCTTTGGATTCGTTGTCCAGTCCACTTAGTCTAACCAAACAAACGCACCCATTTTGTTCAAAAATTTAAAATGATTGTCTCAAGAGTTCGTAACACAAGCGCCCATCTTATGAGAAGTAAACATATTAGGTAAGTGCAGGACTATTGTCTGATATATAAGTCTAGATAAGTCAGGCATATACACCATTCGATCGATGTGATAATTTCATCACATTTGACTCTCTTTTGATCCCCCAATGAAGAGAACCTCTCATAGTAGGATGTCCTTTCTTTTAGTACAAGCATGACAAAAAATAAAAATAAAAATAATAATCATAAAAAGAAATTGTTGTTGTGTTTTTTTTTATTTTTTATTTTTTATGAAGCCAAACTCCATATAACCCGTCAAAACACATTTCTCATTGTTAAAACAAAAAGCGGAAGTTAAAATTTATAAACTTACACACACATTTCTCACAGTTAAAAAAAAATTGTTGTTTTTTATATGAGATGTTTGTATGTCTAGTTCTATTTTTTTTTTAATAAATTACATTAATTACTGTCGCACCCATATTTTTTCCACTCGAGGAATACACACACAAGTGGGAAAAATGTTGTACTCTCTTGTTGGAACTCACCCTCCTAGAAGAATGAGTGCGACTATGTTTGAATTGAAAATAGATTTGAATTAAGGGTTTTTGGAAAAAGTTTGGAGTCGCCACCTAACTTGATGAAGGTGACTTAGGTCACCTAAAAACTAAGCATAATCCAAAAACTAAACTTAGGGTTTTAGAAAAAGATTTTGAAAATACCTCCTCAAGAGAGGGTTTTTAAGAAAACAGGTTGTTTGGCAACCTTTAGAAAATACGTAAGCCCTTTTTTGAAAATAACTCCTTTTGGTCTTTCGAAAACAATAATCTAGGTTCGGAGGTTGGTTACGTATAGGAAAGACGCACTAAGCCATCACCCTACCCCGCCCTTTCGGTACCTACATGTCAATCTACCCTAGATTCACCTATGAGAGTCTTTAACTAACTATTGTTCAATCCTATCCACTTTAGAAAATAATGTTTAGAAAAACATGATGCATGATATGCAAGTGCAAGAAAAGAGAGTTGATTTGGAAATAGATTTGAAAAGAATAATTTGATTTGATTTTAGAAGAAAGATTTGTAAGGATAGATTTTGAAATTGGAAAGTCTGAAAAATTAGAAATAGAGATTTGGAAAATAGAATTTGAAATTGGAAGTTTGAAAATAGATTGGAGATATAAAAAGATTATGGAATTTGAGATTTGGAAAATGTGGAAATAGAAACTTGAAAAATGTTGTGACCGCACCCATGAGAGTTGCCTACGTATCCTTTTGGAGGAATCAGCTCAGTCGTAGTTCGGACAAGAGTCCGATTGAAAATAGAGGAGTTGATTCAGAAAACAGATTGAATTGGAAATTGGATTAGAAGATTGAGAGATTGAACTTTGATTGAAAGATTTCAAAAGACTTGACTTTGGAAAACTTGGTTTTAGGAAACCTAGAAAGACTTGAGACTTAGAAAAGATTTGACATGACTTGGAAGGATTTTAGAAAAGATTTAACTCAAAAGTTAGACTTAGAAAGATTAGGAAAGACTAGATTTAAGAAATATTCGATTTAGGAAAAGTTCAAATTAAAAAGTGTCATTTTATGAAAAGTTTGGAATTAGGAAAGTTTCAACTTAGGAAAGTTTTGAATAAAGAAAGTTGTCAATTTGGGACAATCTCAACTTAGGAAAGTTTTAGGTTTAGGAAAGTTTTGAAATTGGAAAGTTTTGTTTTAAGAAAGGTTTTGAAATAGGAAATGTAGAATTTAGAAATTTTTTGAATTAGGAAAAGTTTAGCTTAAGAAAGGTTTAGAATTTGGAAAGTTTCAAGTTAAGAAAGTTTTGAATTTGGAAAGCTTAGAATTTTAGAAAGATTTTAAATTAGGAAAGATTTACAAAAGGTTTGAATTAAGAAAGTTTCAACTTAAGAAAGTTTTGAATTAAGAAAGTTTTGAGTTTAGAAAGCTTTGGATTTAGAAAGATTTGAAATTTAGAAAGTTTAAGAATTAGAAAGTTTTAGAGTTTTAGTTTTAGAAAATCTTGAGATTAAGAAAGATTAAGTTTAGGAAAGATTTCAAAACTTAGATTTGAAAAGTTAAGATTTGAAAAGGAGTAGAATTAGGAAATGGTTGAATTAAGAAATATGTGGAAGTTAAGTTTTAAAATTTAGGAAAGACTTTTATGTTCATATTTTGGAAACTTAAGATTTAGGAAAGTAGAAGATTAGGAAAGTGTTGAACTAGGAAAGATTTGGATTAGGAAGGGAATGGATTTTGTTTCTAAAAGAGAAAGTTTGATTTGGTTTTCAAAAACGAAGGATTGGATCTAGTTTCCTAAACGGGAGGATTGGATTTGGTTTCCTAAAGGGAAGATTGGATTTGACAAGGACTTGGAAAGGGTGGTTGTAGAAACCCTAGATTTGGGAAGACTATAGTTTCGACGTAGAAGATAGGTTTCGGAAGTATGTATAGTTTTAATGTAGAAAATAAGAGGTTTTGGAAACCTAGGTTTTAAGGCAAGTTTGAAAACCATATTTTTGGAAAGAAAATTAGGGTTTCCTAATTGTTAACTCTAAGGCTTGACTTGGGCATCAAGAAAAGGGATTTTTGAAAAGTGCGTTTTTGCAAATAAAGATTTTTAGAAGGAAAATCCTAGAGGGGAGTTTCTAGAAGAAAGATTTTGGGAAGAGAGTTTTTAGAAAGATTTTTGGTAGAAGATTGTTGGAAAGAGTTTTTGGAAAGATTTTTAGGGAGCGTTTTTAGAAAGTGGATTTTGGGGAGAGTATTTTGGAAAGGAGTTGAAAAAGGGAGTTTTGAAAAATAGATTTTTTGAGCGAGTTTTTGAAAACAACTTTGGAAAGGAGAGTTTTAGGAAATAATGTTGAAAAAGATATTTTTAGGAAGAGAGACTTTTAAAAAGAGAGTTTTTAGAAGGTATAAAAATGTTTCACTTTCCTAAAGCGATTCTAACCATAAGAAGGGTAGAACCACTTTAGGAAAGTAGTTTTGAAAATAACAAAGGTTTAAAAATATGGACCATGAAAGTCACTTTAAATGTAACACTTTCCTAAAGCGATCCTAGCCATAGAAAGGCTAGAATCACCCTAGGATTGTGATTTTGAAAACAAGTTTTGAAAAAGAAGATTTTGATGCAATTTTGAAAACAAGTTTAATGCAAGCTTTGAAAACGAGTTTGAAAATGATTTTTGGAAGATGCAAGATCATGATATGCACAATGCAAATTTGGGGTCGTGAACACACAAGGTTAAGGCTTCACCACATAATCAAGGAGGCCGAACCCACGTGATCTCCGGTTAGACTAAAAGAAAGCCCCCGACACGGTGACCCTCCAATAGTCCAATCCTGCACATGGACCGGGGATCCCCTTGTTTCAAGCATGCAAAGAAAGGGGGGGAAAGAGATGGGAGATTAAAATAGAGAAAACCCAAGTGGGTTAGCCGAGAGAAGAGAGAGGGGGAAGTGAGGAAATTTAAATAGAAAGCCTACCTTGTGTCTTCTTTATTTTGCTTGGCTCTACGCGCCTTGCTTTCTTGCTTTTTCTTCGGTCTTCGCTTCAGTCTTTGAGAGCTTTGTCTTGGTCTTCAAATCTTTGTAGTTGCAGAACTCCAAATCTTCAATGGAGGGTTAGAGGCTAGTGTATAAGTGTATAGGGGTGTGTATGAGTGTATAAGAGGCTAGGGTTTGGAAAACCTAGAGAAGCTAGGATTTTGGGAGTGTACCAGCTCTGTATATTGAAATTTAGGGTTTTTAGATTGAGTTTGCGGACCTTTTTCACGCTGGAGGGGGCTCTGTATTTATAGAGATAAGATAGACCTGGCACTTATTGCAGTGGTGCTAAGCCAAAAATGCTTCTGGCGCCACTAGTAGTGGCGCCAGCCAATTAGGAAACTATTAAGGTCGGCAAGCAACGCATCTTTAACTAGATTTGGGCACCTGTACTAGTGACTACCATGCAATTTTTAGTCTGACTTCACTAAGAGTGACTCCGAAAAGTCTAAGAAGGAGTTTGAGAGACCGAGAATCACCCGGTAGGCCAGAACAAGGGCAGAAACACTTAAAAAAGTGTCCCAGAGGTATTTGACTTGAGAAATGAAGATAGTATGTGTCAAAAGGATTAACCGAGCCATTAGGGGCAAAATAGTCAATCGGGTTTGGAAAACTACTGGGACGGACTTGGAATGTCCTGGAAAAATACTCGAGACTTGGGGACATTATTTAGAATATTCTCAAAGGTTTCCGGTTTGATACCCAAAGCCGGTGTAGTCGGAAAAGGCAACCATCCCTCTAGGGGCAAAACGGTCATTTTGTACTGGGTTTGTCGGAATTGACTCGGAATGATCCGGGAAGATAGAGGAAGGTTGAGAATACTATAAGAATCAATCTCAGGAGTTTACTGGTTTGATACCCAGAGCTGGCATGGCTAGAAAAAGGCGACCGGCCCACTAGGGGCAAAACGGTCAATTTGCATCGGGGTTACCGAAATTAACTCGAAATGATCCGAAAAAACAGAGAAAGGTTGAGAGTACTATAAGAAGCATTCTAAAGAGGTTACCGGTTTGATACCCAGAGCTGGTGTGGTTCCCAGGGCATTCGGATGCTTAGGGGCAAAATGGTCATCTTGATTGGAAAGTCTCGGAACTGGCCCAAAACTGAGTAGAAGGCACCTAATTGTGCTGGATTGCTTTTAAGACAATCTTGGAAGGTTGGACTTACCGTTCTGAAGATTCAGGTGTGTTCTTGAGAAACATGCTAGGAAAGGCCCAAGGGACAGTTTGGTCATTTTTCACCGAAATGAGCTAGTAGGCACTGGTATTGACTTGGGTTTTGAGTGTTTCCGCCACTCTGATGGTGGTCGCGTGATACGGGGGTTTGTTGGCGATTCTCTATATCGACCTGTTTGCCAGTATTTCCGTTACTCTGACGGTTGCGATATTTGCGAGTATTTCCGCTACTTTGATGGTTCGCGATCATTCCCGAGACTGCCTAATCTCGAGAAGCTACTAAAGGGACTTAGTGCCTGAGAATCAACTTTCTCGAAAGGTGTGCCTAAATGAACATTTCTGCATTGGCGGGCTAGCAGGCGCCAAAGGTGGACCGTTTTACCATCTAGGGGACTTGGGGTCTCATCCCAATCAACAAGTTTAAAGGGACTTACCGTTTCAAAGAGATTTTTTTCAAAAAACGTGTCGGACCGTCTCGAGAAATAAACTGTCGAGAGAGAGGGATTGGAATTAGAATTGGAATTGGAATGGGGACTTACCGTCTTTGGAAAGACGTGCCTGATTTGGAATTGAAAAGGGGACTTACAGTTTTTGGAAAGACGCACCTGATTAGATAGATTTACCGTCTCGAGGAATCAATTGTCTCGAGAGAGGGATTGGAATTGGAATTTGGAAAAGGAATTGGAATGGGGTCTTACCGTCTTCGGAAAGACGTGCCTGATTCGGAATATAGAAAGGATAATGCCCCGAAGGGCATTTTGGTCATTTTGCTTCTCTTTGGGCCCGGTGGGGCCTGCGAAGCGATGAATTGACGGGATTAGACTTAGAAAGTTAATTTGGATTGAAATATGCCCACAATGACTTGAACACAAGTCTGGACAAAGTGGAGACCGCCGAGCGGTCAAAAATGGGGTGCTTACAGTTGCCCCTCTTTTTCTGTCTTTACTTGTCGAAGACAGCAAACGATAAAATAAGAGCCCCATGTTGACCGTGAGGCAGCCGGAGGGACGGATTTGGAAATTCTTGACAACAGGGGTCAAAAAATGGATGTTGGGCCCACACGGCCTTCAAAAACAAGTTTTGGCGGGAAAAGGGCAAAATTGCCCAGAATCTATAGGGAATTCATTTTGATCTAAGACTTGAATTTTGAAATCTTGTTGGACAGAAAACTTGGAAAGATTTTTGAAAATAGCATTTTAGGAGACATTTTGGAGGTAAGAATTTAAGAACTCTTTCAGATTTGAAATTTTTTTTGAGATTGACAAGGATGTAGGATGGAAAACTTTGGAACTTGATAGAAATTTTAGTAGGAAGAATTTTTGGAGTGAAACCTTGAAAATGTTTAAGGATTTATTTTGTCTAAGACTCTTTTTAAAGAATAGTTTGGGGGGAATCTTAAACCTGATCGGAAAAGGGATTTTCTTGAAGAACTAAATCAGAAAAACTTGTAAATGGATTGAAAATTTTGAGATCTGATTTTGAAAATGATTTTTGACCCTGATTTTCGAAGTAGAATTTGATTCTAAGAAGTGATTATAAAGATAAACTTTTGGAAAAGAGAATCAGAAAACCTTTTGAAAACTAATTTTGGAAAAGAACTTTTAGAAGAAAGAATTTTTGAAAACTTTTAGAGGACAATTATAGGAAACCATTGGGAAACTGATTTTTGAAAAAGAACTTTTGAAGGGAAGAAGTTAAGAAACTTTTTGAGAAATTTTTAAGGAACCTTTGAGAGTTGATTTGGAAAAGAAACTTTGAATAGAAAGTTTAAGAAACCTTTTAGGTTGGTTTGAATAAGATATATATGAAAGTCGTGTCATTCATTTTTATTTATGTTTTACCTTTGGTTATTATCATTATCATTTCTTTCTTGTTTTTATTTCTTATCTATTGAACTGCATATACTGAATACTAGTACCTCTTACCTTGACTTACCTTTTAGGATGGCGGACGTAGGCGATGATGGTTCTGAGAGAAGATGGCCCGAACAGATTCTTGCTGGCAACTCCAGTCGCTCCAGAGGTAGTCGCAAACCAACTAGCATGGCATCCTCTAGCCGGAATGGAAGGGGGGAGTAGGCCTCTAGTCGACCCCTTTCCTTCAATCAAGCGAACATTTGAAAAGGAAATGGATGCCGAGGTTTTTCAGTTTTGTCCTTTAGGATGGCCAACATTTTCTTGAGCCGACTGCAAATTTGGTATGACAGGTATCCTCCAGATGAGCCAGACAATTTTCTCTAGTCCTTTGGTTGTACTGTTTCTCTCTTATTGGTGCAGTTTATTTTCGGCAGTGGTTCCCTTCTGGCAGCCTGACTAGTCTTTCTTCCATGAGCTCGCTCCCTCTAATCACGAGTATGGTTTCCTCCTAGATCTTTGAGGAGATCTGACTGACATTGTGGGACCCATTTTTCCTTATGACCACATCATAGTTGTCTCGTCTCAGTTTGGATTCCGTGTGCAGTCTTTTCTTCTAATCTCCTGCCCCTAGTTTTCTTATGTCCCAGTGAAGCTCTTGTTCTCACATTCTGAGTTCGCGACGCATAGGAAAGCTCATTTAGGGGATTGACATACTTCTCAAGATTAGTCCATTTCTTCATGATAACCCTAGCTCTATTTCTCTTGAACTTGTTGATGTATCCACAAGGGGATGACTTGGTCGACCGTTGATTGCATGCGTTGCTCACCAAGATTCGTGAAGGATACTCAGATGCTCCTATGGTTGTGGGACAGACCTTCATGAGCCTTACTAGACTTTGGCAGGGGGGTGATGCTCATTGTTAGGGATGTGCCTCATTATTCTAGCTCTGCGTGATCGGACACTTATTCACTACCCCACTTTCAAAGTCGTTTGATTAGGGAGGTCGAGGGTGGGTCATTGTCCCATTCTCTGTTTCTTGTCGGTCATTGAAATCTGAGCTTTCTGAGGTGTGTGCCGGTACCTTTTTATGTTTTGCCTTGTTCACTGTTTCCTACTTGAGAGAGAGAGAAAGACACAGAGTGAGTTTTTGTGCAAAAATAGTTTAAAAATGCCCTGGTAAGGGGTGTCATAATTTTTTATGATGATTGCACATGGGATTAAATACATGATCTATTTTTTATGAATGCACATGTTTATATAAGAATGGAATCAAATCAAATGCATATCCTACTTTTTTTTTTATTTTTTATTTTTTATTTTATGAATGCACAAGTTCACACAGAAGTGGAAATGAATGCATGTTATACTTTTGAATAATGCACATACAGGAATAGAATTAAATGCAATGTCCCCCATTTTTGTGATGAATGCACAGATTTATGCATGACCTACTTCCTTACAAATGAACAGGTTCATGCAGGAATGCAGTTAAATGCATGAATAGATACAAACTTCGCAGGAATCTAAATGGATTTACATGTTATACATGTCATGGATGCATCAGTACTACATGTATACAAGCTATTTACAAACAATGTCCCAGGATTGCCCCTTGGGCCCATACTCTTAGGATTCTGTTCCTTTCCAGGATTCTGCCCCATTTAGTTTTATCCCATTCTCATCGGGGTGTGATAGAACAATGGCTCCCCATCATTTTGAGTACTCGGCTACCCATCGCTTAGCCAGGATATCACGCAAGTGTCACCTCTTTAATGAACTCCACACTATCTCCTTCCTATCTCTCACTCTCTCTTTGTCTCTCTAAGGTTTTAACCCCTCTTTGAATGGGTTGCCCATGCTATTCCATCCTTCAAGTCGAGTTAGTACAAAATGGAAAAGAATCCCTAAAAGTAATATTCATCCATAAGAGTATGAGACAAAGGGGATAAACTAGAAACTATCCATTTTTATTTTAAAATATGATTATATGGCATGCAGTTTTTATTTAAAGAAGATATGCGAGAAATAGAAAATGAAAAGAGAACAGAGAAATTTTATGGAAACCTCCCTTTTCTTGTAGACCTTCTGATGAGAACCCCTAATAGGGTTTTGGAACTATGCCTATCTCCTTGGTATTCCATTCGCCAGACGCATCCTCAAACAGCATAGGGTAGATTAACAAATCTTCTGCGACGCTTGGGGAATTGCCGAAGATGGTACTGCTGTTGATTTCCTCCTCCATGATTGTATTAGCGGTATGATTACGTTGCAGATTGGCGGGGACTGGTTTCCCCTCCTTGATTTCGATGATCTTATCATCTATTAGATCTTAGATTTTATGTTTTAGAGATCAGCAACTTTTTGTGTCATGGCCTAGTCCGCCTGAGTGATATGCGCACCTGAGTATTGAGTTGAAAAAGGATGGTAGAGGTTTAACTAGTGGTGTAACCGGTATTGGGCGTAGGTATCCAGCTTTTAGCAAATTATTGTAAGAATCTGTTTGGGTGTCGGCCAATTGGGTAAAGGGTCGATTCCGCCTTCTTGCTCTTTTAGGTCTAGTATACGACAATGCATAAACCAACTCAAAAGTAAGTACCCTAGGTGTTGCTAGTGCAGACAATTGTAAGGGCAGAGGGTCGAAGGTTGTGGTAGTAATTCCTGCTAGGTTCGCTGCTTGGGATTCACTGAGACTTTGCACCTTCCATTTTAGGGTATGGCAACTTCGGATGTTATGACCTTTAGGTTAAAGCACTTTATCAAGAATGGGCTTTGGAGGTACCATGACAAGGCGCCCGAATTCACAAAGTTGCCGATAAGCTGCATCTCTAGAGCATTCAGGCGGGGTGAAGCATTGACTTTCCTTTTTTACCTTCTCTTGTGAAAGAGTATGCCAGACTTCAATCTGTGTCTAATCCGCATTTTGTGAGGGGTTGGTAGGAGTTTGAGGGTGGAGTACTGTGGCAACATGGAGTTGAGGTTGTGGCGAGGGAATGATCTTCTGGCGAGAGGTTAACTTTTCTTCTTTTTTCACATCGGTCATTTTTGCGCTAGATAGAGGGATCATGGTCTCCAGTTTCATCATCCTTTTTCTGAGTTCCGCTTGTTCTTTGAATATTTGGGTTAACCTCTGCCTGAGTGGTCGATTGGGTGGCACTGAGGTTGCGAGCATTGTTGAAGTGGGCTCTTTGGACACCATTGCCCGCATCAGCTTGAACATTTCATCTATTTTGCTTTTCATCTCATTAATCTCTTTGCAAGTGACAGGGGAGGTCTCATCGAGGTTGGCTGCCATTAGTAGAGTTCTTTGTAGGGTAGTGATGGGGCTTCTAGGTGGACGTTGTTCTTTCTTGGGAGCAATGTTGACTTTTACGGTAGGATTTCTGTAAAATATATATAAAAAAAAGGAAGAAACAGAAAGATAAAAACACAAATCGCAAGTCAGTTTCTGGTGTTTAGAGAGCTTTATGCAATGCATGTCCTATGGTGCCCCTCTTTTGGGAAGGAAGCTAAACATGATGAATTGGCTCACTTTTGGAGATAGAGGATTTGCCCCTGTATGCAGATACCTTACCGTGAGACCAGGAACTTCATCAATTTATGCATTCATTCATAAAAGTAATAAGTACATTGAATTTTGGGTTTAAGATACAAAAGAATTGAAATACATTACAACAGGGGGAAGAGAGCATTTTTCTTTGGACTTCCACCTATCTAGTTTTACAAAGCAAAAACCTAAACTACTCTTGAGTCTTCGGATTCGCCTTCGTTGGATTTGATGTCGGGGAAGTCGCTAAGAGACCTTGTTGATTGGTTGCCCCTTGTCTTCTTGGCCACCCTATCTCTGTGAGCATGGAGGGACTGGGGCCCCTCTTATGAGATGTCTTAAAAATGCATGCAATGATTCCTTAGGGTTAACGGGAACCCTTAGGGTCTAGGTAGGTCTAATGCAAGGGAGAGTGACTTTGGTGTCACTCTCAATGGATTGATCATATGCATGAGAATGCAGTGACTTAAGTTACTTGGAACTCTTGTCTTGACATGGAATATTGAATGCATGAACATGGATATGCAAAGAGTATAAAGAGAGAAAGTGCAAGAGCAAGGTAAACGTGCATGCATGAGCAGTTAGACAGTCATTATAACAGTAAGAATACAGGTATTATAACAATAGGAATAGACAAGTATGAATGAAAATAAGAGCAGTCGCCCTTTCCTCCATGGTTTTGGAAAACGGTGCGTGTGTCTTAAATCTGGCAGAGGTTCAGCTATGCCTGGTGTCTATTTGAGCATGAGGTTGAGGGTTGACTAATGCGTCCTAAAAAGGCTTGGTCCCCGGATCTTCAAACCTAGGCCCACTCCCCGAGTTGGTGCCATGATCGGTTGGTGATCTAAGTAGGGGAACTATCAAGAGGCCGTAGGTGGAGAAACTGACACAGTATCTTGCCCGCAACCAATATACCGTTCCCCTTTTCTAACTAGAAAGGTCACATCAGGGTAATAATGCAAGTATGCAAAATGCAAGTGCACATGCAGTGTGTGTGTGATTTTTTAAAAGTGGAGGAAAGAGCCCAACAACTCTCATCCATCCTGTTCATCACATTCATGCATAATAGTTAATAACATAAAATTGCAAACCAAAGTGCACCTACAAAACAAAAGATGCAAGAGTCGGTATGTGGATGACAAACTTAATACAAAATAATAAGAATAAATGCATGTTTTTGTTTGAAAATAATTTTAAAAATTTAAAGTGAATAGAATTGAACCAAGTTAATTGAAGGCTCTACATGGGTGAAGGGTAAAGAGACATGACTACGGCCTAACCGTCTAAGTATCCCCAGCGGAGTTGCCAGCTATCGCGCCCAGATTTTTTGCACTCGAAGAATACACACACAAGCAGGACAAAAGCTATACTCTCTCGTTAGAACTCACTCTCCTAGAAGAATGAGTGCGACTATGTTTGAATTGAAAATAGATTTGAATTAAGGGTTTTTGAAAAAAGTTTGGAGTCGCCACCTAACTTGATGAAGGTAACTTAGGTCACCTAAAAACTAAGCATAATCCGAAAACTACACTTAGGGTTTTAGAAAATGATTTTGAAAATACCTCCTCAAGAGAGGGTTTTTAAGAAAACAGGTTGTTTGGCAACCTTTAGAAAATACGTAAACCCTTTTTTGAAAATAACTCCTTTTGGTCTTTCGAAAACAGTGATCTAGGTTCGGAGGCTGGTTACGTGTAGGGAAGACGCACTATCCCATCACCCTACCCCGCCCTTTCGGTACCTACATGTCAATCTACCCTAGATTCACCTATGAGAGTCCATTACTAACTATTGTTCAATCCTATCCATTTTAGAAAACAATGTTTAGAAAAATATGATGTATGATATGCAAGTGCAAGAAAAGAGAGTTGATTTGGAAATAGATTTGAAAAGAAGAATTTGATTTCATTTTAGAAGAAAGATTTGAAAGGATAGATTTTGAAATTGGAAAGTTTGAAAAATTAGAAATAGAGATTTGAAAAATAGAAATTTGAAATTGGAAGTTTGAAAATAAATTGGAGATTTGAAAAGATTGTGGAATTTGAGATTTGAAAAATGTGGAAATAGAAACTTGAAAAATGTTGTGACCGCACCCATGAGGGTTGCCTATGTATCCTTTTGAGGAATCAGCTCAGTCGTAGTTTAGACAAGAGTCCGATTGAAAATAGAGGAGTTGATTCGGAAAAGAGATTGAATTCGAAATTGGATTGGAAGATTGAAAGATTGAACTTTGATTGGAAGATTTGAAAAGATTTGACTTTGGTAAACTTGGTTTTAGGAAACCTAGAAAGACTTGAGACTTAGAAAAGATTTGACTTGACTTGGAAAGATTTTGGAAAAAATTTGACTCACAAGTTGGACTTGGAAAGATTAGGAAAGACTAGATTTAGGAAAAGTTGGAATTAGAAAGTGTCCTTTTATGAAAGTTTTGGAATTAGGAAAGTTTCAACTTAGGAAAGTTTTGAATTAAGAAAGTTGGCAATTTGGGAAAATCTCAACTTAGCAAAGTTTTGAAATTGGAAAGTTTTGTTTTAAGAAAGGTTTTGAAATAGGAAATGTAGAATTTAGAAATTTTTTGAATTAGGAAAAGTTTAGCTTAAGAAAGGTTTAGAATTTGGAAAGTTTCAAGTTAAGAAAGTTTTGAATTTGGAAAGCTTAGAATTTTAGAAAGATTTTAAATTAGGAAAGATTTACAAAAGGTTTGAATTAAGAAAGTTTCAACTTAAGAAAGTTTTGAATTAAAAAAGTTTTGAGTTTAGAAAGCTTTGGACTTAGAAAGATTTGAAATTTAGAAAGTTTAAGAATTAAAAAGTTTTAGAGTTTTAGTTTTAGAAAATCTTGAGATTAAGAAAAGTTAAGTTTAGGAAAGATTTCAAAACTTAGATTTGAAAAGTTAAGATTTAAAAAGGAGTAGAATTAGGAAATGGTTGAATTAAGAAATATGTGGAAGTTAAGTTTTAAAATTTAGGAAAGACTTTTATGTTTACGTTTTGGAAACTTAAGATTTAGGAAAGTAGAAGATTAGGAAAGTGTTGAACTAGGAAAGATTTGGATTAGGAAGGGAATGGATTTTGTTTCTAAAAGAGAAAGTTTGATTTGGTTTTCAAAAACGAAAGATTGGATCTAGTTTCCTAAACGGGAGGATTGGATTTGGTTTCCTAAAGGGAAGATTGGATTTGACAAGGACTTGGAAAGGGTGGTTGTAGAAACCCTAGATTTGGGAAGACTATAGTTTCGACGTAGAAGATAGGTTTCGGAAGTATGTATAGTTTTAATGTAGAAAATAAGAGGTTTTAGAAACCTAGGTTTTAAGGCAAGTTTGAAAACCATGTTTTTAGAAAGAAAATTAGGGTTTCCTAATTATTAACTCTAAGGCTTGACTTGGGCATCAAGAAAATGGATTTTTGGAAAGTGCGTTTTTGGAAACGAAGATTTTTAGAAGGAAAATCCTAGAGGAGAGTTTCTAGAAGAAAGATTTTGGGAAGAGAGTTTTTAGAAAGATTTTTGATAGAAGATTGTTGGAGAGAGTTTTTAGAAAGATTTTTAGGGAGCGTTTTTAGAAAGTGGATTTTGGAGAAGAGTTGAAAAAGGGAATTTTAAAAAATAGATTTTTAGAGGGAATTTTTGAAAACAACTTTGGAAAGGAGAGTTTTAGAAAATTATGTTTCCTAAAGCGATTCTAACCATAAGAAGTCTAGAACCACTTTAGAAAAGTGGTTTTGAAAATAACAAAAGTTTGAAAATATGAACCATAAAAGTCACTTTAAATGTAACACTTTCCTAAAGCAACCTTAGCCATGGAAAGGATAGAATCACCCTAGGATTGTGATTTTGAAAACAAGTTTTGAAAAAGGAGATTTTGATGCAATTTTGAAAACAAGTTTAATGCAAGCTTTGAAAACGATTTTTGGAAGATGTAAGATCATGATATGCACAATACAAATTTGGGGTCGTGAACAAACAAGGTTAAGGCTTCACCACATAATCAAGGAGGCCGAACCCACGTGGTCTCCGATTAGACTAAAAAAAAGCCCCCCCCCCCCCCCCCCCCCCCCCCCCCCCCCCCCCCCCCCCCCCCCACAGTGACCCTCCAATAGTCCAATCCTACACATGAACCGGGAATCCCCTTGTTTCAAGCATGCAAAGAAAGGGGGGAAAGAGATGGGTGATTAAAATAGTGAAAACCCAAGTGGGTTAAGAGAAAGGGGGAAGTGTGGAAATTTAAATAGAAAGCCTACCTTGTGTTTTCTTTATTTTGCTTGGCTTTGCGCGCCTTGCTTTCTTGCTTTTCTTTGGTCTTCTCTTCAATCTTTGAGAGCTTTGTCTTGGTTTTCAAATCTTCATAGTTTCAGAACTCCAAGTCTTTAATGGAGGGTTGAAGGCTAGTGTATAGGGGTGTGTATGAGTGTATAAGAGGCTAGGGTTTGTGTATGGAGGCTAGGATTTGGAAAACCTAGAGAAGCTAGGGTTTTGGGAGTATACCAGCTCTGTATATCGAAATTTAGGGTTTTTAGATTGAGTTTGCGGACCCTTTTCACGTTGGAGGAGGCTCTGTATTTATAGAGATGGGATAGACCTAGCGCTTGTTGCAGTGGCGCTAGGCCAAAAATGCTTATGGCGCCACTAGTAGTGGTGCCAGCCAATTAGGAAACTATTAAGGTCGGCAAGCAATGCATCTTTGACTAGATTTGGGCGCCTGTACTAGTGACTACCATGCAATTTTTAGCCTGGCTTCACTAGGAGTGACTCCAGAAAGTCCAAGAAGGAGTTTGAGAGATCGAGAATGACCCGGCAGGCTGGAATAAGGGAAAAAACACATAAAACAGTGTTCCAAAGGTATTTGACTTGAGAAATTAGGATAGTATGTGTCGGAAGGATTGACTGAGTCGTTAGGGACAAAACAGTCAATCGGGTTTGGAAAGCTACCTAGACGGACTTGGAATGTCCCGGAAAAAGACTCGAAACTTGGGGACATTATTTAAAATGTTTCCAAAGGTTTCCGATTTGATACCCAGAGCCGGTGTGGTCGGAAAAGGCGACCAGCCCTCTAGGGGCAAAATGGTCATTTTGTACTGGGTTTGCCGGAATTGACTCGGAATGATCTGGGAAGGTAGAGGAAGGTTGAGAATATTATAAGAAGCAATCTCAGGAGTTTACCGGTTTGATACCCAAAGCCGGCGTGCCTAGAAAAAGGCGACCGGCCCACCAGGAGCAAAACAGTCATTTTACACCGGGTTTACCGGAATTGACTTGGAATGATCCGGAACGATAGAGGAAGGTTGAGAATACTATAAGAAGCATTCTTGGGAGGTTACCGGTTTGATACCCAGAGCCGGTGTGGTTCCGAGGGCGTTCGGATGCCTAGGGACGGAATGGTCATCTTGACCGGAAAGTCTCGGAACTGGCCTGAAACTGACTAGAAGGCACCTAATCGTGCCGGATTGCTTTTAAGACAATCTTGGAAGGTTGGACTTACCATTCTGAAGATTCAGGTGTGCTCTCGAGAAATGTGCCAAGAAAGGCTCAAGGGGCAGTTTGGTCATTTTTTAACAGAGTAGGCTAGCAGGCACTGGTGTTGACCTGGGTTTTGAGTGTTTCCACCACTCTGACGACGGTTGCATGATATGGGGGTTTGTTGGCAATTTCCTATATTGACTTGTTTGCGAGTATTTCCGTTACTCTGACGGTTGCGATGTTTGCGAGTATTTCTGCTACTCTAACGGTTCGCGATCATTCCCGAGACTGCCTGATCTCGGGAAGCTACTAAAGGGACTTAGCACCTGAGAATCAACTTTCTTGAAAGGCATGCCTAAATGGACATTTCTGCATCGGCAGGCTAGCAGGTGCCAAAGATGGACCGTTCTACCATCTAGGGGACTTGGGGTCTCGTCCTGGTCGATAGGTTTAAAGGGACTTACCATTTCGAAGAGATTTTCTTCAAAAAAACGTGCCGGACCGTATCGAGGAATAAACTGTCTCGAGTGAGGGATTGGAATTGGAAAGCGAACTTACAGTATTTGGAAAGACGTGCCTAATTTGGAATTAAAAAGGAAACTTAACGTCTTCAGAAAGACGTGCCTGATTGGATAGATTTACCATCTCGAGGAATCAACTGTCTCGAGAGAGGGATTGGAATTGGAATTTGGAAAAGGAATTGGAAAGGGGTCTTACCATCTTTGGAAAGACGTGCCTGATTCGAAATATAGAAAGGATAATGCCCCTAAGGATATTTTGGTCATTTTGTTTCTCTTTGGGCCCGGTGGGGCCTGCGAAGCAATGAATTGACGGGATTAGACTTAGAAAGTTAATTTGGATTGAAATATGCCCACAATGACTTGAACACAAGTCTGGACGGAGTGGAGACCGCCCAGCGGCCAAAAATAGGGTGCTTACAACTACTTCTGAGATATCAATTTGATATGCAATCTACTACTCTCATTTGAGAAATTATACTAACCTCGTTTGTTAGAGTTTGTGGATGAGAAACTTGTTGCACAATAATAAATTACTTTAAATTTATTAACATTAAAAAATCAAAACCCATTTATTATTCTTAATAAAAAAAATAATCCGTCACCACCGTCCATTTGGGTCTACCCCTACTCTCTCTCTCTCTCTTTGCCAGACCCAACCCAGCCAACCTCCAACACCACCACCACCTCCTCCACCAATGACGCCACTCCTCTTCCTCATCTTTCTAAAAGTTACAAACCCCAACCACCACCAGCCACTTTTAGCACCAACGGTCACCACCACTACCACACCCAACCCTTCTTACCATTTCCCTGCCGCCTTTTACGGCAAACAACCACCACCACCTACTGTGAATAGCCACCACCACTCCACTCACATCTTTGCCCATAACCTCCCCACAAAGGGGTGACTCTCCATCTGCTCACACACAGTATCTTTATAGGTATACACACATATAGTCGAATATACGTATTCAGTTTAGTGTTAATCAAACCTCAATGGACCATTGTGCCCCATCACCTAGCAAATTCAATAACACCAACCCCACCCTCTTTTCCACCACCGCAAACATTTCATCACCCATAGCCCCCACCATCACACCCATTTGCTATTTTTGACACAACCAGATTTTGACCATTACCCCCACAATAACAATGCTGTTGCCCACCACCGACAGACTAAGAACCCCTCTTCTCTGTCTAACCAATTCTCTTTTGCCCTTTATCTGCCTAATCAGACCACCAATCATTCTACACCATCTTTCACAACATCTATATATGTGTGTGTATATATATCTATGTACCCAAAATTGGTTGAATTACTCAACAAAACTGCTCACGGGATTATGGGTGATTATGGTTGGTGAGTGTTGGGTATAGCCTAAACGACGATGACAGTGATGATGGAGTTAGGGTGGGTATGTAATCATCACTGACCAAAATCACAGAGCCCATGATCAATGAACATGGTGTCGCGCCCAGATTTTTTGCACTCGAGGAATACTCACCCAAGCGGGAAAAATGTTGTATTCTCTCGTTAGAACTCACCCTCCTAAAAGAATGAGTGCGACTAGGTTTGAATTGAAAACAGGTTTGAATAAAGGGCTTTTGAAAAATATTCGGAGTCGCCACCTAACTTGATTAAGGTGAGTAAGGTCACCTAAAAACTAAGAAATAATCCGAAGATTACACTTAGGGTTTTTGGAAAACGATTTGAAAATATCTCCTCAAGAGAGGGTTTTTAAGAAAACAGGTTGTTTGGCAACCTTTGGAAAACGTTTAGCCCTTTTTTGAAAAATAACTCCTTTTGGTCTTTGAAATCAGTGATCCTAAGTTCGGAGGTTGGTTACGTGTAGGGAAGACGCACTAAGCTATCACCCTACCCCGCCCTTTCGGTACCTACATGTCAATCTACCTGAGATTCACCTATGAGAGTCTTTAATTAACTATAGTTCAACCCTATTCACTTTGAAAAACAATGTTTGAAAACTAATTTAGCATGATGCATGATATGCAAGTGCAAGATGAAAGAATTGGAAAATAGAAATTGATTTGAAATGAAATTGATTTGATTTGAAAATAGATTTGAAGAAATAGAATTGAAATTGGAAAGTTTGAAAATTAAAAGTAGAAGTTTGAAAATAGAAATTTTGAAATTTTGAAAATAGATTGGAATTTTAGAATTGGAAAGATTTTGGGAAACCGCACCCAGAGGGTGGAATTGAAAGTTTGAAAAGTATTGTGACCGCACCTATGGAGGTTGCCTACGTATCCCTTTGGGGGAATCAGGTCAGTCGTAGTTCGGACCGGAGTCCGATTGAAAAGAGATTGATTCGAAGAAAGAGATTGGATTGGAAGAAAGAGATTGAATTGAAAATTGGATTTGATTTGAGATTAGAAGAGGAGATTGAAAATTGAAATTGAGAAGATTGGATTTTGATTTGAAAAGATAGATTTGGACTTGTTTTAGAAAGATGAAGGTTTAGGAAACCTAGACTTAGGAAAGAGAAGAGACTTAGGAAAGATTTGACTTGACTTAGAAGGTCTAGGAGATTAGGAAAGATTAGATTTAGGAAATGTTTGAATTAGGAAAGGTTCGATTTAGGAAAGTTTTGAAATTATGAAAGTTTCATTTTTGGAAAGTTTTGAAATTAGGAAAGTTTGGAATTTAGGAAAGTTTTAGGTTTAGGAAAGTTTTGAAATTGGAAAGTTTCGAGTTTAGAAAGTTTTCGAAAAAGGAAAGGTTTTCAGATTAGGAAAGTTCCCAAATTAGGAAAGCTTTGAAAATCGGAAAGTTTTGAAAATTGGAAAAGTTTGAAAAAGAAAAGTTTTTAATTTAGGAAATGTTTGAATTAAGAAAGTTTTGAGTTTAGAAAAGTCTTAGATTTGGAAAGATTTGAAGTTTAAGAAAGTTTACAATTTAGAAAGCTTTTAGGTTTAGAAAGATTTAACTTAAGAAGGTTTCAAATTTAGAAAGTTTTGAATTTGGAAAGATTTGAAATTTAGAAAGTTTAAGATTTAGAAAGTTTTAGAGTTTTAGAAAATCTTGAGATTAGGAAAGGTTTGAAAGCTTGGATTTGAAAAAGATGTTTGAAAGGGGTAGAATTAGGAAAGGGTTGAACTAGGAAAGATTTAAAAGTTGAGTTTTAAAGTTTAGGAAGGATTTTTATGTTCAAGTTTTGGAAACTTAAGATTTAGGAAAGTAGAGGTTTAGGAAATATTTGGATTTTGAAATTTAAGGAAAGATTTAAAGTTTAAATTTAGGAAACTTATGGTTTAGGAAGGAATTGAATTAAGAAAGGTTTGGATTAGGAAATGATTGGATTTGGTTTCCTAAAAACAAGGGTTTGATTTTGTTTCCAAAAACGGAGGATAGGATCTAGTTTCCTAAACGGGGAGATTGGATTTGGTTTCCTAAAGGGAAGATAGGATTTGGAAAAGATTTGGAAAGGGAGATTCTAGAAACCCTAGATTTGAAAAATTCTAGTCTCGATGTAGAAAATAGGTTTTGAAAACAAGGATAGTTTTGATGTAGAAAACAAAAGATTTTGGAAACCTAGGTTTAGGGCAAAGTTTGAAAATCATGTTTTTGGAAAGAAAACTACGGTTTCCTAATTGTGAGTTCTAGGGTTTGGTTTGGGCTCTAAGGAAAGAGTTTTTTTTTTTTGGAAAACGCGTTTTTGGAAACGAAGGTTTTCTAGAAGGGAATCCTAGGGAGGAGTTTTTTGGAAAGTGTGTTTTTGGAAACATAGATTTTGGAAGGAAATCCTAGAGAGGAAATTTCTAGAAGGAAGATTTTAGAAAAGAGAGTTTTTGGAAAGATTTTTAGGAGAGATTTTTGGAAAGAGTTTTTAGGAAGGTGAACCTAGAGAGTGTTTTTAGAAAGAGATTTTAAAGAGAAGGAGTTTTTGGAAAGGAGTTGAAAAGGAGATTTTTAGGAAGAGAGATTTAGAAAAAGAGAATTTTTAGAAAGAGCAAAAACGTCTCACTTTCCTAAAGCAATTCTAGCCATAAGAGGGCTAGAACCACTTTAAGAAAGTGGTTTTGAAAACAAGATTTGAAAATATAGACCAAAAGGCCACTTTTAATATAACACTTTCCTAAAGCAACCCTAGCCATGGAAAGGCTAGAATCACCCTAGAATTGTGGTTTTGGAAACAAGTTTTTGAAAAAGAGATTTTGATGCAATTTTGAAAACAAGTTAAAAAAAAAACGTTTTGAAAAACAACTTTTTGAAAACGAATTTTGGAAGATGCAAGACTATGATATGCACAATGCAATTTGGGGGTCGTGAACATACAAGGCTAAGGCTTCACCACATAATCAAGGGGGCCGGACCCACGTGGTCTTTGGTTAGACTAGAAGAAAGCCCCCGACACGGTGACTCTCCCATAGTCCAATCCGACACATGGACTGGGAATCCCCTTGTTTCAAGCATGCAAAGAAAGGGGGGAAAGAGATGAGGGATTAAAATAGAGAAAACCCAAGTGGGTTGGAGAGAGAAGAGAGAGGGGGGAAGTGCAGAAATTTAAATAGAAAGCCTACCTTGTTTCTTGTTTATTTTGCGCACCGTGCAGTCTTCGGTCTTGATCTTCACCTTCAGCCTTCAAGGGTTGTCCTCAAGCTTTGGATGGTAGCTCTTCAAATCTTCAAAGGGTGGTTGAAGGCTAGTGTATGAGTGTATGGGGGAGTGTATGAGTGTATAGGAGGCTAGGGTTTGTGTATAGTGGCTAGGGTTTGGAGAACCTAAGAAGGCTAGGGTTTAGGAGGTGCTCGAGCTCTGTATATTGAAATATAGGATTTTTAGGTTAAGTTTGCAGATCCCTTTCACGTTGAATGAGGCTCTGTATTTATAAAGGGAAGACAAACCTAGCGCCTGTTGCAGTGGCGCCAGGCCAAATTATACACTGGCGCCACTAGGAGTGGCGCCATGCCATTTTTTGGCTTGGCGCCAGCCATTTAGGAAACAATTAAGGTTGGCAAGCAACGTATCTTTGACTAGATTTGGGTGCCTGTACTAGTGACTACCATGTAAATTTTAGCCTAGCTTCACTAGGAGTGACTCCGGAAAGTCCGGGAATGATTTAAAGGAGCCGGGAATGACCCGAAAGGCCGGAAAGGAGCAGGAACACTTAAAATAGTGTCCTAGAGGTATTTGACTTGGAAAGTGAGGATAAGGTGGGTCGGAAAGGTTGACCGGGCCTTTAGGGGCAAAACGGTCAATCGGACCAGAAACTGCCGGGACAGACTCGGATTGTCCCGGAAGAAGACTTGAGATCTTGAAACATTATTTAAAATGTTCCCAGAGGTTGCCGGTTTGATTTCCTAAACCGGCGTGGTTGGAAAAGGAGACCGGCCCACTAGGGGCAAAACGGTTATTTTGTGCCGGGTTTGCCGGAACTGACTCGGAATGGTCCGAAAAGGTAAAGGAAGGTCGAGAACACTATAAAAAGTATTCTCGGGACATTACCGGTTTGATACCCAGAGCCGGTGTGGTCGAAGAAGGAGATCGGCCCTCTAGGGGCAAAACGGTCATTTTATACCGGCTCAGCCGGAACTAACTCGGAATGATCCGGAAAAGTAAAGGAAGGTCGAGAACACTATAAAAAGTATTCTCAGGACATTACCGGTTTGATACCCAGAGCCGGTGTGGTTCCCGGGGCATCCAGATGCCTAGGGGCAAAACGGTCATCTTGACCGAAAAGTCTCGAAAAAGGTCCTAAGGGTAGTCTGGTCATTTTTCACCGAAGTGAGCTAACAATCATGGGTATTGACTTAGGTTTTGAGTGTTTCCGCCACTCGGACGGGGTTGAGTATTTCCGCCACTCGGACGGGGTTGAGTATTTCCGCTACTCGGACGGGGTTGACGATTTGAGAGTATTTCTGCTACTCTAACGGTTCTGTGAGTATTTCCGCTACTCTAACGGTTCTGTGAGTATTTCTGCTAATCTAACGGTTGAGTATTTCCGCTACTCTAACGGTTCTGTAAGTATTTTCGCTACTCTAACGGGTCTGTGAGTATTTCCGCTACTCTAACGGTTATGTGAGTAGTTTTGCTACTCGGACCGTCTCGAGGAATAAACTGTCTCGAGAGAGGGATTGGAAAGGGGTCTTACCGTCTTCGAAGAGACGTGCCTGGATTGAAACCGTCTCGAGGAATAAACTGTCTCGAGAGAGGGATTGGAAAGGGGTCTTACCGACTCCGAAGAGACGTGCCTGGATTTTGAGTGTTTCCGCCACTCTAACGGTATTGTGAGTGTTTCCACCACTCTAACGATTTTGTGAGTAGTTTTGCTACTCAGACCGTCTCGAGGAATAAACTGTCTCGAGAGAGGGATTGGAATTGAAATAAGAAAGGACAATGCCCCTAAGGGCATTTTGGTCATTTTGCCTCTATTTGGGCCTGACAGGCCCGCGAAGCGATAGAAAGACGGAATTTGGACCTAGAGGATTGGCTTCGACTGGAATATGTCCACAATGACTTGAAAACAAGTCTGGACGGAGTGTAGACTGCCGAGCGGTCAAAAATGGGGTGCTTACACATGGTTTTTGTATAATTTGTATGATTTTTGCACAAACGATGAAATGGGGATGGCGATGGGTGGTTCAATGCTCATATTTTTTTTTCACTCTATAAGCTTTGATTTGGCTTCAATTGATGAAATTTGGTGATTTGATCTAAAAAAGGAATGGTGAAGGCACAGTACGTGGCTTTGTTTAGCTGTGGGGTTCAGTGGCTACGATGATAGGGTTGATAGTCAATCGTGATAAGTGGACTTGGAAGTGATCGTTGGTGGCCATAAAGGAGGCTGAACTGTGTGGGGAACTAGTTGGGGTGAGTAAACCAATATTGACAAACAACATTGGGTTGATAAATAACATTACGCAAGCTATCGAATCTATTTTCGTTAAGGTGGAGGGGGATCTGGTGACGGTGGTGGATTTGAGAGAGAGAGAGAGAGAGAGAGAGAGAGAGAGAGAGAGAGAGGATCATGAGACTGGTGGAGAGGAGTAGCGGTGACCATAGATGGTGGTTGGTGGGTGAGACATGGTGATGGTGGTCTGTGAGGTGTTATTCCAATGGCTATGGTAGTAGGGGTACAGGGAGAGAGAGAAGATTAGGGTGAATGTGGTGGGGTGTGATGGGTGATGTTTTGTTACTCTCGTGTTTGGTGCAGTCTGTGCAGTTGCTAAGATGTTCAAATGAAAACTTGTCATGCGTTTTTGCTGCCACATTAATCGTGTATAGAGAAGTAACAGAGAGCATTGCCGTTACACAACTTTTTATGTTCTCTGACTCTCTTCTCCCTTACTGTTTTGCACTACCCCCCTCCCAATTAATATACCTTATACATGTAGATATATATGTAACAATATCATTTGTTTAGTTCTCTTTTCCAGTAACTTTCATCATCTTAATCTGTTCTTTGGTTTCCCATTACTAGATCTTTATAAACCAAAATCAAGACGCAAGAAACTACTACCCTTCGTTTAATTTGGTTTTACTAAATACCATGAGCAGAAAGATAATCCTTCTGTCAGAAATGAATTTCTCTTTTTGGGACAAGAATTCCTTCATTTTACATGCTAGTTCTTGGTGAAAGATGAGAAGTCAGCAACTGCACTTATTGAATCTAAAAATGCAAAATCAGGTATCGAAAGAGAAAAACAAAAGAAAAGCTATTCCCTTTTGTCTGGAAAAAATGCAACCCCAAATATTCTATATTCCAGATCTTGATATTCTTTGCTTATGCAGAAGAAAACATTAGAGAGAGAAGTGGACACACGTATGAAAAATCAAGGACCCAGATTATGGTAACATATAAAAAAAAAAGCAATTAGAGTCTAAAGTAGACAAGGACGAAGGATTTGAATTTAGAGAGGTCTTAATTGCAGGTCGTGTATATATGAAGTGATATATATATATATATATATTGATGTATGTGTATCCACAATAAATATAGACAGAGGACAGAGGGATTTGGGAGAGGTGACCTTGGGTTTTGGATTAAAGCGGCCCCCATATTAAAAAGAGGTGTAACGGTAAGGCTGTTCTTTACTTTTCCATACACAATTGATGTGGCAGCTAAAAACACGTGGTGAGTTTTTATTGGGACACCTTAGCAACCGCACATGACCGCACCAAGCGCCGCAGTAGCAAAAGCGCACCAGGTGTGATAACTGAGTGGGTGAGAGAGGTGTGGGATAAGTCACAAGTTTGACTTGGTGAGCAAGTGTGTGTGAGAATGTTAATTTTTAAAAATTTTAAATTGAAAGTGCCGCATTTATATTATATTATTTTTAAATTTAAATATTTATGTTTTTAAACATTTTATATTTAATATCATCTAGTATTTATATAATCTTATATTTTATGAAGAATTTGTGATGTATCGATCTCTAATCATGAAGAATATGTTACTATATGATGATGTAGTAAATTTTGCGTGATCTTCCCAAGCTCTAATGTGAATGACTGGAAGGGAACTTCGAATGGAGACATTGGTTTGGTATCTGCCAAAGATACTTCGATGCCAAAGTTAGGTTAAAGATAAACAAACAAAGCAATGGAGCTTATGGGTTGGTATTTTTTCCTACCTTCTTTTGAAGATGGTGACTGTCATTTATACAGTGAAGTTGGCAGAGAGCGTGCCTTGAATTGTGGGTTGTGGGCACCAATTGTGCCCCCAGATTAGGCACGGTGCATAGAAGGCATGGATCGTGCTTCTAGTCGTAGGAGTAACCCTCCCAATGATAGGGTTGTTGAATCTTATATTCAGGCAGAAAACTAGGGGTATAGCCCTGATGGTGCCTGGTGCATCGCGCCGGTGTGGCCTGTCCAGGTCTGCCTAGGTCTGTCGAAGATTGTCCGGTGTAGCTAGTCAAAGGGGTACCCAGGGGTGGTCTCGATCTGGGCAACTTTGAACTGCCCTAGGAAGGACTGACCAGCTACTCAGTTTTTTTCATAGCACTATGTGTATATTGTATTAATTAATTGGATTAATAATATTCAATTGATATTTTAATGTTTATCTAATAGTTTTAATGGTTTGATAGGAAGTGGTATTGGAATACGTGTTCTAAAAGCAAAAGAGCAGCCAAGGTGCGACTGCTGAGCTTCCAGTGTGCAATCAGTAGTCATTGACTCATTGCAATGGCCGTGCAAGCTACATGTCATGAGCTGCACTTCAAGGCTGGGCTCGTACCCTCATTTTTCAGTCTCGTGCCAACTCTATCATGTCTGCACATATTGTATAGAGTCTAGAGATGTAGGCTTGGTGTCGGATGCACACGTAGATTTTTCCTTTTCAAAGTATAAGGCATCCAAGTTTGTCGTGTCCTAGCCCTATCGAGGAGAGGTGTTGTAATTTTTCCGAAAGGCTAGAAAATTAGTTTTGGGTCATGTATATATTATGTGAAAGGGTTTTGTCAAATTACTTGTACATATTTTTGTATACCCATTATGATTCCTCAAAAGGGGTCACGTTTACTTGTATCAGTTTTGAAATGATTTAAAAAGCATATATAGGGGAGGATAGTAAGGTGAGTCCAAGTCCCTAGCTTGTTGGTTGTTGGCTAACTAAACTTCCCACCTAATTGTAGTCTGGAATTGCTTTGTACATGCAATAAAAGTGATCTTATTGTTGCAAATTATGTGTCATTTGCCTCGGTTATTGCTTTAAACGTTCTTGGCTTGTTGCTTCTAATTTGCTCACTTGTGCACCTATGGGGGGTGTGTGCTGGCTTTAATTTGTGAGGTTCCCCTTTGGTTGACTTGTTTGGTGCCGCCCAAGACAAGTGCCACACGGTCTTGCTCATTTAAAAGTGTCGATCCGTGACATTTGGTATCAGAGCACGATGGTTGCTTGAAGGATCCGGGAACCATGCCTCCAAAGAAGTCAGCACAAGACCGCTTCGACAGGATGGAGGTAGAAATAGAAAGGCTAACACATGAGACGGCAGAAAGCTTGGCCCGGCTCGGTGATCGCCTAGACATAGTGGCAGTAAGTACAGCAGTTGAGACGTCACGGGCTAATGCCACCATTGGCGGGCTAGCCGACATGGAAGAACTTCGGGATGAGGTGTGTTGCACCCCGGTTTTCGGGTCCAAGGTCCTTTCAGCTCAGAGACAAAAGCACGGAACTCTGTCATTAGAACTCATCCTCCTAGAAGAACAAGTGTGACTAGGTTTGAACTTGAAATAGGTTTGAGTAAGGGCTTTTTAGAAAAACATGAGTCACCACCTAACTAGATTAGGATGAGTTAGATTACCTAAAACTAAGTATTAATCCAGAGATTAAACTTAGGGTTTTTGGAAAATATTTTGAAAACTCCCTCAAGAGAGAGTTTTTAAGAAAATAGGTTGTTTGGCAACCTTTGGAAAAATTTAAGCACTTTTGGGAAATAACTCCATTTTGGTCTTTCGAAAACAGAAATCTATGGTCCGGGGGTTGGTTACGTGTAGGGAAGATAGCCTAAGATCATCACTCACTAGAATAACCGGTTACCATTGTCTACATAATATCCACATTAGAATTTTAAAAACGAGATTTTAGTCATCACTTTTCGGATGAATGATGCATGATGCAAGTTTGGAAAAAGTTTGAAAGCATGGGAGATTTAAAGGGGTTTGAGATAGAAAATTTGAATTGATAGAAACTTTTGAAATGGGGATTGGAGTTGAAGTAGAAGTTATGACCGCACAATTTTAGGTTGCCTACATATCTTATTTGACTAGAATCAGGTCATTCGTAATTCGGGCAAGAGCCCGACGGAAAATAGATGAATTGGGGCCTTTGGAAAGCTCGAAGACACTTTGAGGTCTTTAGAAAGATGTCTTGAGAATTTTAATTTGAAATCGAATATTGAAGTGTTTTGAAATAGAACTTTGAAACTCTTAGAATGGGATTTTGAAGTGTTTTGAAATGTTTTTGGAACAACTCAAGGGAGTTTTGGACATGCTTTGAGATAACCCAAGAGAGTTTGGAAAATGTCTTGAAGTTTTGTTTGGAAACCTAGGAGGTATGATTTTGGAATGTTAAAAAGGTTTTCAAAAAATGGTTTTTGAAAACACCTAGGACTTCGGAATTCTAATATGGACAACCTTGAAGGTTGTTCTTGATATATCACTTTCCTTTGGAATCCCTAACCATAGAAAGGAGTAGGGACACCTTAGGGTTGTAAGCTCTTGAAAACATTTTTAAAGATAGAGTGTAGGAGTACTTGGAAAGGTTACAGAGACGGTTTTTGAAATTCCAAGGGAGTAGGAGGATTTGGAAAAATAGGTTATGTGAGTAGTTTTAAATAGGTAGAACCTTTAAAAGGGGTCCATGAGTTGGAATATTGAAGTGTACTAACCTAGGTTGGGTTGACCTAGGGTTAAGGTGGTCTAAGGTTAACTAACTAAGGTTAAGGTGACCAAGGGTTGGACAACTAGAATCAAGTTAACCTAGGGTTGGATAACTAGGGTCAAGTTAACCTAGGGTTAGATAACTAGGGTCAAGTTAACCTAAGGTGGATTGAACTAGGGTTAACTAACCAAGGTTGGGTTAACCTAGGGTTAATCAACTAAGGTTGGGTTAATTCAAGGTTAGGCAGCTAGGGTCAAGTTAACCTAGGATTGGATTGGAGGATGGTTTGAAAGATTGTTTTATGCATTTTTAAAAAGAGTTTTAGAAAACAATTCATGTTATGTAAAGAACTTTGGTAGACAACCCTTTTGAAGATCATTTCCATGAAAATTTGACTTTAGCCAAGAATATGGTTTATATGGTTGATGTTTGAAACCATTCCAAAGGAGGTTTACTTGGGACCATTACAACCTTTATCTCGACAAGAGTATGGGTTTCAAGAATCAACGCAAGGGTGACAACCTTTGGAAAATCATTTTTAATGCAAAGATGTAGAAAATGAATTTTTGAAAATCAATTTTAAGAAAAAGGTTTTGAACCATGTTTAAAGGGAACCATTCCAACAAATTAGGGTTCCTATGGCCAAGGTAAAGGGAGACCACTCAAGAGAGGGTTCTATGGGGCCATTCCAATCACTAAACTTGGAGGAGTGAAATGTATGTAGAGATTCGAGATTCTGGAGTAGTTTTAGGAGAGGTTTGCATCAATTTTTGGTTTGGGAATATGCAAAGGGGGGTGCTGGTATTTATAGGCAATCTGGGAGGAGGCTGGCGCATATGCTGCATGCGCCAGGGCCAAAATTGGCTAGGCTTATGTAGCACATGCGCCAATACTGTTCCATTGCCACAATGCCACGTGGCACTCAGTGTACTGGTTAAATCTCAACGATTGATCGAAATTTGGTTGATCTCATCAAAATCTGGGCACATGTAGCTTACACTCCGTCATCGGGAGTGTTCGTTTAAACTTTGTCTCGATAATTGAGCCAACTGGGAAGGTTTCGGGAGAATCGGTTGCACCCACAATGTTCTCTTAGGGTTTCTCGTGAACTTTCATGTTTCCATAAAGTTTGAATGGTGTTTGGAAGTGTGGGTTATCATCTCAGGGAACATGCTTAAAATGGCATTTTTGCAAAGCGTCTATGATACGCTCCATGGGGTTTCGAAAGTAGTTATTTTCGTATTGCATTATCAAGGCCTTCGGGAAGCGATCTCTTTAATCAAACCGTACCGATGGAAAGTACTCTGGGAATACTTTTGAGAATTCCCTGATTTACGCATTTCTCAAGTCGTTTTACGGTGCGTTGCAATTAGGGAATTGGGAGAAAGGTTAATCCAGGCGGAGCGTCTGCAAGACGCTCCAAGGCTTGCTGAAAGTTACAGTTTTCGAGCCATACAATGAAGGGCTTCGAGGAGCGATCTATCTGATCAAGTCGCACCGATGGAAAGACCTATGGATGAACTTTTGGGAATTCCCTAGTTTACGCATTTGACGATGCATTATAACTAGGGAGTTGGGAGAAACGGGAATTTAGGCAGAGTGTCTGTGAAACGCTTCGGGAAACTTTTATCGAGTCGTGGGTGTTTAGCGTCATGAGATCTTCCTCAGGTTAAACAAGAGTGTACGACGAGATTTGCCGATCAGTAACCTAGGACCGGTGTTGTCTTGGGGCACGTTTAGATCGTTAGGGGCAAAATGGTCATTTTGTTTAGTTTTAGTTGAAAATGGTCAGGAATAGATCGAAATGTCATGTTAAGCGTGTCGGGTCGTTCAGTGGTGTTTTTAAGAGAGTCTTTTACCACTCGATGGGGTTTGTACAGTGCTAGGGTATTTAGGGGCAAAGCGGTCATTTTGACCAGAGTTAACCGGAATTGGACTAGATAGGCGTGGAGTATGCCTAACAGTTTAATAACATTTTAGAAGGGTGAACTTATCATTTTGAGGGATTTTGAACTTTTCCAAAACGTGCCTGGAGACCCAAGAGGCAGGTTTGGTCATTTTTCACCGAGTCGGGCTAACAGGCGCCGGTGTTGGCCTAAGTGTTGGTTCCCAAGACCGCCCGGTCACGAAAAACTACCTATACGGTGTTGGTCCCTGAGACCGCCCGGTCTCAGAGAGCTACCTGTAGAATGGTGTTGGTTCCTGAGAATGCCTAGTCTTAGAAAGCTACCTGTGAGGGTGGTGTTAGTCTTTGAAAACGCCCGATCTCGGAAAGCTACCGAATGACGAACATTCTACATTGGCAGGCTAGCAGGCACCAGAAGTGAACCGTCTTGAATTTGATAGGGTGTTGGTCCCCAAGATCGCCTAATCTCGGGAAGCTACCCGAATGGCGTTGGTTTTCGAGACTGCCCAGTCTTGGAAAGCTGCCTGGAATGATGTTTATGGCTTCATTTAGGCTTTGTGGGCTCGGGAAGCGGCTAGTTAATTGGATTGGAGTTTGAAAGGCTCGTCTTGAGCTTGCATGTGTTGTGATGTTTGAAAACTGGATCCGGTCGGGCTGAAGATTGTCGAGTGGGCAAAAATAGGGTGCTTACAGTTGCCCTTCTTTTTTTGTATTTGCTTGTCGACGGCAGAAAAAAAACAAAGTAAGAATCCCTTTTTAGTCGCGAGGCAATCGGAGGGACGATGAGCCGGTAAGTTTGGAATATCCTGGGACTGCTTGTGGGTCGCCAATCTGAAAGATTTTGAAATTCAAAAAGTTTTGCATTTTGAAGATTTTGATTGGGGTTTGAGTTGCCGGTTCGGTTCAGAACACTTGATTTTTGAAAATAAATGTTGAAAGCTTGATTGTCGGCTTTTGAAAAGCCTCGAAAACAATTTCGGACTCTTGGGGATTTGAAAGCTAGCTTTGGCGGGAAGCTAAAGAGTCAGGCACATGTGCTACATGCGCATGGCCTTTTTTAGCCTTGGCACATGTAGCAAATGTGCCAAAAGGGATTCCAACTAGCGCATGTGCTACATGCACAAGCCCGTGGGTATTAAAACACAGCAATTTGCATTGCACAGTGCGTGTTTCATGTTTTGAGCTTGATCCGAGAGCTGCTCTGAAGGATTTTTTAGGGACTTCAATTGGGAATCACTACGAGGGCGTTGTGGGATGTCGGATGCTTGCCAGAAACCATCATAGTCGCCGGATTCTCGTCGGAAAGCTTGATTTTCGCCGGAGAACCCAAAGGTTAGTTTTCTTAGAAATTTCTCCGATTTTGATGCATATGCTTCTGTTTTTTGCGAATGATTAGTGTAACCCTATGTTTTAGGATGTTTAGAACACAATGGTCGGATTGTTTTCGTAATTTGGTGAAGATTTGAGTGTGTTTTGGATGAGTTTGCATGTTTATGAAATTGGGTTTCTTCCAGGATTCGAAAAATCGCCTCTACAGGCCGGGTCGATCATTTTGTGTGTGATTTTCTCACCAGAACCTTAGAAAATTGCGTAAAATAACTGTATGAATTTTCATAATTTTTTGAAAAATTTTGAATTTTTAAATTTTTAAAAATTATGAAAAATAAGAAAAATTGAGGAAAATTAGAAACCGGATCGTATTGAAGGTTGAGAAATTGTGGAACATTTTTGAAAAATTATGGTGATATTCTCGAATGATTTAGAAATTTTTGTGAAATTTTTTGGAAATAAAAATACAACCGGAAAATTTAGAAAGGCCAAAAAATCGGTTTAAAAGTTGTGTTTGATAACAGAACGTGTGTTTCGGAGGATGGGATTGTTTTGGTTGACATGATTGAAAGTTTGAGACATCTCAGACTGTGTTTGTGGTTTGTTGAATTCCAAGATAATGACTTTTTAAGGCGAAACTCGGCTAAAATTTTCAAAAATTTTCACACCTAACTTTAAATCCTTTTGGAAAAGCAATTCTTTTTTAGAACGGGACTTTTGAAGGGGGAAGCCCGGAGAAACCGAAACTTTAGAAAATTCTTAGGAGCAGGATTTTTGAAGGAGAAAACCTGAAAAACCAATTTGATGATTAGAAAATATTGTAGAAAATTCTGGAACGGGGCTTTTGAAGGAGAAAGCCCGGAAACCCATTTTGAAAATTTTAACCTAAGACTTTTGAGGGAAAGCTAAAAAAAAACTGTTAGAAAATCTTTGAAACATGGCTTTTGAAGGAGAAAGCTTGGGAAACTGGTTTAAAATTTTGAAGCCAGACTTTTTGAGAAAAAAGCTCCAAAAACCATTAGAAGACGTTTAGAAACGTGACTTTTGAAGGAAAAAAACCCGAAAAACTAGTTTGAAATTCTTTGACACAAGGCTTTTGAGGGAAAAGCCTGGAAACCGATTTGAAATTTTGAAGCCAAACTTTTTGAGAAAAAAGCTTGAAAAACCATTGAAAATTTTGAAACAACACTTTTGAGGAGAAAGCCCGAGAACCCAATTTGAAATTTTGAAATGAGACTTTTTGAGAAAAAAGCCTGAAAAACTATTCAAAATTTTTAGAAATAGGGCTTTTGAGGAGAAGGCTCGGGAAACCAGTTTGAAATTTGGAAACCAAATTTTTTGAGAAAAAAGCTTGAAAAATAGTTGAAAATTTTGAAATATGAATAGATACGACCTTAGCCCCCCCCCCCCCCCCCCCCTCTTTTCTCTTTTTTTTTCTTTTTTTTCTTTTTTTTTTTTTTTTTTTCTTTGTTTTTTTTTCTTTTTTTTTCTTCTCCTTTTTGTTGATATATTTATCTCTTCCTTTTTATACATATTTGGTGACTGATCAATTTTTGCATGTTGCCATTCTTTCAGGATGTCGGAGACTGGTGGCAATGGTTCTGACATGAGGCGCCACGGATAGAGCTTGAGAAGGGCAGCAGTAGTCGGGGCGGATCAGTCAGGGGTGACAGTGCTGTACGAGGACAGTCCTCCGTTTCCTTGGGTGTGGCAACTGAGGAGGATGCTACAGTTATGTCTCAACTGCACGCTTGGTATGACAGTTATACTGAGGAGGAGCAGCGGATTTTCTATAAGCCTTTCGGGTATATAGGATCACTTCTCTCCGTGCGGCTGCTATCAGGCTTGGTTAAGGCTTCTATTACCCTTTTGTGTCCTGAGCTATGCTTATTTCACTTCAGCAATTTTGAGATGACATCGACCCCTCACGAGTATGGGCGTTTGCTGGGTCTGAGGAGCGGTCAGGAGGGTATTGTGGGCCCAGACTTTCCTAGGGGATTTATGTCTGTCATTTCCGGTCAGTTGGGACTCAAGCACCAGATTCTGGATTCGGACTCCCATCCTGCTTTTTTGGTGCTGGAGGTAGGCTTTTTACTGGAATCATTTTGAGTTTTGCACTGGTGAGACCACTCATACTGGCGTTTAGCACACCTTTACGGAGTGGCCCATCACCTGGATGAACGCACTTGCCCTGATCTTATTGAGTCTTCTGGTGTTTCCTCGAGGAGATGGTTAGGTAGATGGCAGACTTTGTTCCTTGCTGTTTTATTGATCTGATAGGGGTATTCTTATGCTCCGTTAGCTGTAGGGGAGACATATGTGAGCTTCTCTCAGTTTCAGAGTGGGGAAGATACTTTCTTTAGGGGGTCTCGGCCCCTTTTTCAGTTGTGGGCTCTTAAGCATCTGTTCATTGATTGCATTACCTGTCACATATGGTATCTGGAGGTTGACCCTATCTGTACCTTGGTGAGGTCTCAACAGGAGATCATTGACAGTGCGGACTACCCCGATTCCTATATGACATGGATGGCATTCCTTCAGACGAGGAGATTCGATTTGGTTCAGTGATATGTGGGTTTATGTAATGTTGATTCATTGCGAGTACGGACTTCTGGCCAGGTTTTCATCCCCTTTATTGGCTTAAGGGGTGTTGCGCCCTTCTTCGGCATTCAAGTTCTCCGCCAACTAGGTCGGACACAGGACATCCCATATACTGCCATGGCGACAAGGTATCAAACTTACTTTGGTGATGAGGTATCGAGAGATGTAGTGACTGAGTTGACAGGGTTGTGGCAAACTTTGGTGGCATATGACAGCTCAGATAATCCATTTTCTTTTGACCCGACAGCCACTATTGATTACAGTAGATGGTTTCAGGTGTATGTTTTGGGGGACGCCGCAGTCAGAGATCCTCTCCTAAAGTCGCCCTTGCCTCCGGTAGGGTATTCTGATCTTTTGGCCATTACTACCATCAGGGCGAGGTATCATCAAAGACTTTATCGTGGCCGAGTGAGTGAGTTGGAGACTCAGCTAAAGGCTAGTAGGGGGCGAGTGAGTGACCTCAAGAGGTAGCTTCCAAGGCGAGAGACTGCCCCTTGGCCGATGTTTCCTAGGGACTTAGGCACCCTCGAGGGTCCCGAGACGCCCTTTCTTTAGTGGAGGCCGACCCACGGGGATGTGTTCATAGTTCTATTGAGGGACATGGTTTACACCCTTTCACAAGAGAGGGATCGTCTCCTTGATCAATGTCAGTGTCATGGGTTTAGCCAGTTGTACACTTCATCTTTCAGGGCCTCTATCAGTGCCGGCCCTTCAAGAGAGGGATTGGTAATGCTACCGTTTAGCAAGGCCGGTCCTTCACTTGCTGGCTCTGGTCCTACTAGTCTTGCCACTAGGGGCTCGGATGAGGACTCATCGGATGGGGACGTGGACCGTTACATCGTGGTTCCTCGTTCTTGATGCAATTCATTCCTTTTGTCTTTCTTTTCCCTTTGTACTGTAATTTAGGATGTTTGGCTTTTTTGCAGAATTCCCTGCATTTGTAGACATGCTTATATTAGCTTGATTATCATGATTTTGTTGTAATGGGTTCTACCTTTCTTTCGGGACTTGTTATCATCTGCCTACTCCTGCACTAGTTCGTTAGTTTAACATGTATTAGAGCAGGGATTATATTTATTGTAAGATAAGAACTACTTCCTCGGAATGGGATTCTCTTTAAGGTGTCCTTGACAGGAGCCCGCGTTGTTCCTTCTTCTTGGCCTATTGATTTCGAGAGAATGCCTTTTCTGACGATCACAACTTCTCCCTGTCTTTTCCTACCACGATCTGGGAACAATCCACTTGATGGTTGAGATAAGCCTGAGAAGGTGTGAAATCCATTCTTTTTTTGCCCTTTTTGCCATCGGTGCCTTTGCAGGTTTTCACCGATCCCAGCTCTGTCATTTTTGCATCTCGGCGCCCTTGCGGGTTTTCGTCGGACCGACATGTTTGTATCTTACCATGCCTCCATCTTTTTACTCGCAGTGCTCTTTCGAGTTTTCACTGTGCCCTTGGGGTCATGCTCTTTTTTTTTTTTTTTTTTTGCACAATAGGGAACTCTTTTACAACTAAGGGAGGACCTGCTTGTCAGGGTGAAAACTTAGATATTTCGGATATTCGTTCCCATTAAAAAATCATCATCTATCTTGCGTCGGACTCAGTTTAGATTAGGCGGTTTTCATTGATCAGAAAGGACTTTTTAAACTAGGTTATACTGAGGTTAGGTTATGGGGCCTTGAAAGAAAGGGTATAGAAGGTCCAAAGTGCTATACTTTGTTTGGGTTTGTTACAGACCGGTGATCACTCTTTTAGCATTCCTACTTTGGGTCTTCTTTTTTTTCCTTCACAAACTTTTACTCATTTAGGGTTCCTTGTTTCTCTTGGTTTTTACCCCAGCTTTGCTATTTGCAGAGCCTGTTGAGTTCTCGGGGCACCTTTTTTTTTTTTTAATATTTCGTTGTCTCCTCCTTGTCCAACGTACAAGAAAGCTTTCTCTTCTCTCACAGTCCGTTTTTCTCATTTTAGTTTCCAAATTTACTTTCACCCATTGTGGGAGGTGATCTCCAGGTTAGGTTTGTTGAAGAAATGTAATTGGCTCAAGATGGGTTATAGCAAGGGATATGGTGTATAGGAAAAATGAATTGATGGCCTCTCATTATATTAATTTAACCTGTCTAATCTTTACGAGTCCTTTCACAAGAATTTTGATGATTCAGGAAGGGAATGCATACATTTCCTTTAGCAAAAGTTCATAGGCTTCTCGTCATTGCAATAAGAGCTTCTAGTTTATACAAAGTAACGTTTGATTGTGTCTGAATTTAGTGGGTTGAAAAACTCTTGCCCATCCATCTCTACTAATATAAGTGCTCTTCCTGTCAGGACCTTCTTAACTACAAAAGGTCCCTCGTGGTTTGGAGCGAACTTTTCCCGAGCTTCTTCTCGGTTGGAGATGATCTTTTTTAGTACTAAATCCCCGACCTGAAAATTTTTGGGTCTCACTTTCTTATGAAATGCCTTAGCTAACCTCCTTTTATAGCACTGAGCGTGGTAAATAGCGGTCAGCCGTTTCTCATCCAGTAGGCACAGTTGGGCGTATCGATCTTTAATCCATTCTGCCTCTTCTAGCTGAGTCTCCATTAGTACCCTCATGGAAGGAACTTCTATCTCGACAGGGAGCACAGCTTCATTGCTGTAGACCAACTCATACGGGGTTGCACCGGTAGAGACCCTCATCGTGGTTTGGTAGGCCATGAGTGCGAAAGGGAGGTTCTCATGCCAATCTTTGTAGTGGTCGATCATATTTCAAAGGATTCTCTTGATGTTTTTCTTGGCGGCTTCTACTGCCCCGTTCATTTCTTCAACAAAGCCTCCTTTGAAGACTTGAAGTGCTGTAATCTGAAGCTTTGAAGATTGAAGACAAACTCTTGAAGACTGAAGTGAAGAACGAAGCAAAACAAGCAAAGCAAAGTGCGCAAAGCTAAGCAAAATAAAGAAGACATAAGTGATTACACCCTAAAAGTGTAATCATAAGCCCTTAATTTATATTTTGTTAAACTTATATTGTAATTAATTATCTCATTTTAGTTAGATATTTGTTTGAGTATATTTTGTATGTGTTTTGTAGGTTATATAAGCTAATAAAGGCAAAATGAAAGCAAGAATAATCAAAGCGGGTTCAAGGTGAATAATTTATTCATGAAAATTCAAACCTGTCTCGGTATTCTAGCCATAACTTTTTGCTCCAATGTCCGATTGAGCTGATTTTTGTGTCATTGGAAAAATGACTTCAAGCTCTACAACTTTGCATCTAATGTGTATCGGCTGAATCGAACTCTAGGGTGGTCAAATAATGCTTTAAAATTTCTGCAGTCAAACAGTTATGAACAATACCAATCCGAACGGGTACTGTTCACCGTTCGAAACGGTGAACAGTACCGTCCGGACGGTTACTATTCATCGTCCGAACGGACTGTAACCGGGCATCGAACACATCGTCTGGACGGTATTCGGACGGTTACTGTTCATCCAGATTGATTTTTTTGCGTCCGAAGCGGCGTTTTTAGAGTTTTTTGTAAAGTTTTTGAAGAGTTAGGGTTAGTTTTGAGAAAAGGGCAGCGGGAGAAGCTCTCCAAGGTTAGTTTTTTCCATTTTTTTTCTTTTTAGCTTAGATTTAGCTTTGTAATTGTAGTATAGTGTAGAAACTTGTAATTTTCTTCATTGTATTGTATTTTCTTTCACTTTCTTGCACTTTATTGCATTTTCTCTCATTTTCTTTGTAACCAAACAGTCTTATTATTATAGTTAATTTTAGATTTAAATCTTTTTATGCTTCTCTTTTCATTTTTACAAGCTTTTATGATGTATTCAAGTAGCTAGTAATTTAAAT
This sequence comes from Euryodendron excelsum, assembly GCA_033060915.1. Lineage (NCBI taxonomy): Eukaryota > Viridiplantae > Streptophyta > Magnoliopsida > Ericales > Pentaphylacaceae > Euryodendron > Euryodendron excelsum. The sequence goes on from CM065397.1 coordinate 18,310,696, forward strand.
TGGGTTTAAATGAGAAAATCACCTAAATAATCCAAAGAATTCAATGGAGGTGTCTCATGAATTAATTGCCATATTTTTCTAGAATTCGAATTTCTAGTAATTAGATGTGGAATTTTAGAAAACTTGAATTATTGACTAAATTTGGGGATTTTGATCACCCAAATCGATTGTATTAATTTAGGACCATTGACTAGATAAAAACTCTACAATTACTAGAAATTCATTCTCAATAATTGATTGAAGATGCCTTAGAAAATTTAGGTTATTGACTATGTTTGACTAATCAATGTACAAACCACAAATTTGGTATTGACTAAGTTGAATTGATGGTATTAACCTTTGATTCCCCATTAAACATGTATCTAATTTCAATTGCTTGAGAATTATCAGTTTTCAAAGTTAAATCTTTTGAATCAAACACACTTAAATGTTGTGTTTGATTTGAGTTATAAACCCCATTGGAAACCTTGGATGAAATTGAGTGATTGGATTATTTGAGCCCAATTCTCTTTTAATTGCTTTAATTCTATTTTCACTTTGCTTTACTTTAATTGTCTAGTGTTAATTGCTTTAATTTCCATTGCATTAGGTTAGTAATTCAAAACCATCATCAAAAACCCAAAACATTTTCGGTCTTTTTATTTTCCTTTTTATTTTAGATCCAATTCCCCTCTTTAATTGCAATTCAATCCTAGGTTAGGTTAGTGTGAGTTGAGTGCTAGAGCCTATATTGGGCTAGGTCCCTTGAGAGAGAACGATATCGGATCTTCTGGTTTATACTTCATCGTGACCCCCGTACTCTTGCGGGGTAACTAACTCCATTTTGTAGTCTTCGAAGCGAGTCAACAAGGTAGGCTTATTATTTACGTTTACGCATCTTCTACCCTCTTTTCTCTCTCCTAACCCACTTGGGTTTTCCTCTATTTTAATCTCTCATCTTCTTCTCCCCCTTTCTTTGCATGCTTGAAACAAGGGACTTTTCAGTTCATGTGTAGGATTAGGCTATTGGAGAGTCACCGTGTCGAGGGCTTTCTTTTAGTCTAACTGGAGACCACGTGGGTTCGGCCCCGTTAATTATGTGGTGAAGCCTTTAACCTTGTATGTTCACGACCCCAATTTGCATTGTGCATATCATGATCTTGCATTCCTCCAAAGTTTGTTTTAAACTTGTTTTCAAAAGTTTGCATTAAACTTCTTTTTCAAAAACTTACATCAAAATCTTCTTTTTCAAAACTTGTTTTCAAAATCACAATCCTAAGGTGATTCTAGCCGTTCCATGGCTAAGCTTACTTTAGGAAAGTGTTACATTTAAAGTGACCAATATGATCCATATTTTCAAAATCCTTGTTGTTTTCAAAACCACTATCTTAAGGTGGTTCTAATCTTCTTATGGTTAGGATCGTTTTAGGAAAGTGAGATATTTTATATACTTTCTAAAACTTTCTTTTCAAAAACCTCTCTTCTAAAAGCCTTTTTTCCAACGTACTTTCTAAAAACTCTCTCCAATCTCCTTGCCAAAGTTGTTTTCAAAAACTCCCTCCAAAAATCTATTTTTCAAAAACTTTTTTTCAAACTCCTTTCCAAAAACACTCTCCTTGAAATTCACTTTCTAAAAGTGCTCCCTAGGTCTTCTTCCTAGAAAAACTCTTTCCAAGAACTCTTTCCAAAAACACCTTCTTCGAATTCACTTTCTAAAAACACTCCCTAAACGCTTTCCTAAAAATTAGCTTTCCAAAAACTCCTCTCTAGGATTTCTTTCCAAAAATCCCTCTTTCCAAAAAACTCACTTTCCAAAAACTCTTTCCTTAGAGCCTAAGTTAAATCCTAGAACCCACGATTAGGAAACCCTAATTTTTCTTCCCAAAAAGCATGATTTCCAATCCTTTATTTTGGCCTCAAAACCTAAGTTTCCAAAATCTCTTGTTTTCTACATCAAAACTATATATATTTCCAAAACCTATTTTCTACATCAAAACTATAGTCTTCCCAAAACTAGAATTTTCAAAACTCCATCTTTCCAAATTCATACCAAATCCAATCTCCCATTTAGGAAACTAGATCCTATCCTCCGTTTTTGGAAACAAAATCAAAATAACTCTTTTTAAAAACAAAATCCAATCCCTTGCTTTAGGAAATGGAAATCTCAATCCTTCTAAACCCAAATCTTTCCTAATTCAACTCCTTCCTAATCTTGTACTTTCCTAAACCTTAAGTTTCCTAAATTTAAACTTTTAAATCTTTCCACAAACTCTAAGCTTTCAAACCTTTCTTAATTCCATCCCTTTCCAAATCTAAGTTTTCAAACCCTTCTTAAACTCAAAACATTTCCTAATTTCAAGAATTTCTAAAACTCAAACTTTGAATCTTTCTAAAATTCTAAACTTCCCTAAACTTCAAATCTTTCTAAAATTCTAAACTTCCCTAAACTTCAAATCTTTCTAAATCTAAAACTTTCTAAATTCTAAACTTTCCAACTTTCAAAACTTTCCAATTTCAAAACATTCTAAATTCAAAACTTTCAATACTTTCTTAAAACGAAACATTTCCTATTACAAACTTTCCAATTTCAATACTTTGTTAAAACGAAACATTTCCTAATTTCAAAACTTTTCTAATTCGAAAACTTTCCTAAATGAAATTTTCCTAAAATAACACTTTCCTAAATTGAAACTTTCCTAAAGAGAAACTTTCCTAAAATAACACTTTCCTAAATTGTAACTTTCCTAAAACGGAGCTTTCCAAAAATGACATTTTCCTATTTTGAAACTTTCCTAAATCGGACCTTTCCTCATTCAAACCATTCCTAAATCCAATCTTTCTTCGATCTTCCAAGTCCAATATTCAAGTCAAGTCTTTCTTAATCTCGAGTCTTTTCTAAATCCTACATTCCTAGGTCTAGGGTCTTTATTCTTCCATTTCAAATTCTAATCATCTATTCTAAATTCAAATCAAATCCAAATTCCAATTCAATTTCTTTTTCCAATCAAACCTTCTATTTTCTATCGGACTTTTGTCCGAACTACGACTGACCTGATTCCTCAAAAAGGATACGTAGGCAACTCTTATGGGTGCGGTCACAACCATTTTCAAATCTCAAATTCCACAACCTTTTACCAGTCTCCAATTCCACAGCTTCTTTCAAATCTGCAATTCCATAACTGCTTTCCAATTTTCAATTCTATAATCTATTTCCAACTTCCAATTCTAAAGATCTATTTTCAATCCTCAATTTCAATTTCTAAACTTTCTTTCCAATTTTAAACTTCAATTTTTCTTTTCCAATTCTCTTTTTCTTGCATTTACATCTCATGCATCATTCTTTTCAAAATTGTTTTCTAAAGTGAATAGGATTGGACATTTGTTAGTTGAAGACTCTCATAGGTGAATCTAGGGTAAATAGACATGTAGGTACCGCAAGGGCGGAGTAGGGTGATGGCTTAGTGTGTCTCCCCTATACGTAACCAACCTCCGAACCTAGATCACTGTTTTCGAAAGACCAAAATGGAGTTTATTTTTAAAAGGGCTTAATTATTTTCTAAAGGTTGCAAACAACCTGTTTTTACTAAAAACCCTCTCTTGAGGAAGTATTTTTAAAATCGTTTTCAAAAACCCTAAGTGTAGTATTCAGATTATGCTTAGTTTTTAGATGGCCTAACTCGCCTTAATCAAGTTAGGTGGCGACTCCAAATGTTTTCTAAAAATCCTTTATTCAAATCTATTTTCAATTCAAACCTAGTCGCACTCATTCTTCTAAGAGGGTGAGTTCTAACGAGAGAGTACAGTATTTTTCCCGCTTGTGTGTATATTCCTCAAGTGCAAAAAATTTGGGCGCGACAGCAAGGTTGAACTTGAGCTGATACCTGTGAAACCGATCAAATACTTTTCGCAAATTGATCAAATGGTCTTCTTGGGCTCTTGATTTGACTATCATGTCATCCACGTAAATCTCCACTTCTTTTTGTATCATGTCATGAAAGAGAGTGACCATGGCCTTTTGAAAGGTTTCCCCAGCGTTCTTCAGCCCAAAGGGCATTACTTTGTAACAATACACTCCCCATGAGGTGATGAAAGCCGTCTTCTCCCTATATTCTTGGGCTATTTTGATCTGGTTATATCCTGAAAACCTATCCATAAAAGAGAACATCTCATGGCCTACAATGTTGTCTACCAGAATATCTATATGAGGCAAAAGGAAGTCATTCTTTAGGCTTGCCTTATTGAGATCTCAAAAATTGATACACATTCAAACCTTCCCATCCTTTTTCAGAACTAGGACAATGTTGGCCAATCGTTGGGGATATTCGACTACTTGCAGGAACCCAACATGAAACTGTTTGACCACCTCCTCCTTGACTTTCAAGCTCCACTCAGGTTTGAGCCTCCGAAATTTTTGTTTTATAGGCTTGATCTGCGGATCCAGGGGCAGCCGATGCTCGATGATAGATTTATCCAACCTTGGCTTATCTTGGTAGGACCATGCAAAGATATCAATATATGCGGCCAGTAATTCCAGCATTTCCTGGCGTTGCCAATGATCTAATCCTATCCCTATCTTGACCTCTTTCGGAAATTCCTTGCTTCCCAAACTAACTGTCTCTGTCTCCTTAATATTAGGAGTCTTGCGGTTGTCATGCTTATCTAATTGCTCCAAAATCTCTTCTGGGACCTCATCAGTGTTGTTGACATCAAGTTCAATTTCCAAAAGTTGGTAGTCGAATTCAATTTCAAAAATCGTGATCAATTAGGATAGGCATTCTTTTGATTATTTGGCCAAGACGTTGGATGTGCAGGTTCCTGATTAAAACAACAAGGGAAATCATTCAAAACAGGGAAGTAACCCCTTCCTTTTTCATATATGGATATTTCTACTATAGCTTTTGATTAGAAATTGAAACAACAACAGATGACAAAGTTTTAGAGAGTTAGAAATGCATGAAATGCCCCGGTAAGCTTGTACTGAAACTTGCACGCTTGAAAGAGATTCTCACTGTCCCAATTATTGAGATTCTCTCTAAGAAGAGCGGGCCTGATTGTGTTATGTTCTGGTATTTCCAAGGTTGAGTATGGGCAAACATTCAGAGCTGATCCATTATCCACCAGTACCCTTGATATGATCATCCCTTTGGTTTTGACGGTTACATGTAGGGCCCTATGTATGTCCCGTCCTGTCTAGGAGGATTTCATCATCAGTAACAGTAATGACAGTTGGTACCATGATGAGTCCTACCATGTTTTGCAAATTTTCAAGGGTAAAACTGTCTGGCACGTGGGCTTCTTTAAGAACCTTAAATAAGGCGTTACAATGAGTTTCGAAGGTGAGGAGCAGGCCTAACATGGAGCAGTGGGAAAGGGTTTTCTTAAGTTGCTCCATCACATCATAGTCATTCTTTTTTAATGCTTTGGCAAACTCAGAGATTTCATGTTCTGTCAGAGGATTGGAAAATTCTCCCTCCTTATCTTTTCCTTTTCTTCTTCTCTCTATCTCTTCCGAAGTATAGCATCGGCCTGATCTAGTCATTCCCCTAATTTTTGCAATGGACTCCTCTATGGTTTAGGCAGGAGTTGGGGGGTAATTCCAAAGCACCCTATGCAAGTCGGTGACAGACGATTGGGACAGCAGTGGCAGAGTCATTTTCCCAGGTATTGGTAGGAAAATGGGTTCCGGCTTTTTTATTTCGGGGAGGATAGGTAAGGTGACGGTGACTGAGGAATGCTTGGAGGTGTGGGAACATATGTGGGAGACAGGGGCCTCATGGCTTGTCAAGGGTCTGTGTGTGGGATGAACCCAGCCATTGCAACCATGGGTTCGGGGATTTCTGGCTCTTGGTACGAAATGAGGATGATACAGAAGTACGGAGGGTGAGGTAAGATTTCAGTGGTTAGGATTAGACTGGTCTGCATAGGCTGGATGATTAGAAAAGGTTCTAGTGCTACAGTCTCGGGAAGGTTAGCCGTTTGAACTTTGACTGGGAAAGCGGTCCCCTTAGGGATGAGAATTTCTTCAAGGCCCTTGGATGGCTGCTCTGGTGTCGGCCAAGCTTTATCAGGGTTTCATTCTTTTTTGTCATCCTAAACTATTTTCAATAACTTGTCAGCCACAGCCTTTAGTGTTGTGGAAATGTTGCCCAATTTTCCCTCTACCTACCTTGGGTTGATGGCTTGATCAGTTGGCAGGATGGTCGTCTTTTCCACGGGATCCATTATCTCTTGCATTAGTTGTTTTCCTCGTCTTATGGCAAGGATCCGGGCAATATCCTCCGCGCGCCTTTGTTGGTCGAGAACATTGCCTTCACTTGACATTTGCACCACTTGCTGTTGGGTAAGAACTAATGTTTGAAGTGATGGGGACACTCGTGTTCCTCTCCTTCCTTTTCTTGGAGCAATGGTGACCTAAAATACAAGCAGTCTCACCAAAAACTATTACTAGTCTTTTGGTGGGATGAGAGGGGGAAATAGAAAATAAGGAAAAACAAAACAAAAGGATTATGTGTTAGGTTCTTGATTTGAAAAGGTTTTATGTAATGCATGGCCTAGGGGTGCCCCTGCCTTTCGAGGGAAACTAAGCATGATGCTTTGGCTCATGTTTGGAGATAGGGGGTGGGGTTGCCCCTGCATGCAATACTATACCTGCGCCTGTTCATTCATCCATTTATACATTCATTTATTCATTTGGCAATAATAACAACTTTATTGAAATGAATTCCTTTTGTATATAGAATTTTTCAAAAATACATTGAAAAAGGGTGGAGAAAACATTTTCCTTGAGATTTTCACCTATTCTATATCTACATCATGGGATCCTAAACTACTCTTGAGTCTTTGGATTCACCTTCTTGAACGGAAGTTGGTAGGAGATCTTGATTTGAATTGCCCCTTCGTCTTCTTGGCAACCCTATCTCTATGAGCAGGGAGGGATTAGGGCCCCTCTTTATGAGGTGACTTTGATGCACACCATGAACCCTTAGGGTCTTGCAGTACCCTTAGAAGTTTTGGGTTGGCTTGATTTGAGCGAGAAGGTCATTGAGCCTTTCTCTGTGGGTTGATTAGATGCATGAAGATGCAATGACTTAAGTTACCTTAGGAACTCTTGTCTTGAAGTGAATTCCGATGCATGAGAGGTTATGATGCATATACATAAAAAAATGGCATGAATTGAATAGTATAACAGCATGAATTGAACAGAATATATAAGGAAAAATAAAGCGGTTGCCCTTTCCTCCTTGATTTTGAAATTGACGCGCGTGTCCTAAATCCGGCAGAGGTTCGGCTATGCATGGGGTGCTACATGAGCATGAGATTGGGGGTTTACTAATGTCTCCTAAAAAGCTCGGTCCCCAAACCTTCAAACCTCTGACGTCGACCCCCGAAAGGGTGAACTCCATCTTTGATTGGTGGTTCGAGCGGGGGAACTATCAAAAGACCGTAGGTTAAGAAACTGACACAACATCCGCCCACGGTCAATATACTGTCCTCCTTTCTATCTAGAAGGATAGTAACCAGGTAATATATGCAAAATACAAATGCAAGTGAGCGCACCAAGTGTGCGTGGAGTTTTTGAAAATGGAGGAAAGGACCCGACAACACACATCACATCCTGTTCATTCATTCACATGCATGGCAATAAATAAGATATGAAAAAATGTGAACAAAGGTCCACCTACAAAAGAAGAATGCAAAGTGTTAGTAATTTTTTGAAAAACTCAATGTAAGGTAAAGTGGATGATCAATGCAAGAGCATGAATGTAAGCAATGAATGCAAGTGATGACACTTATTTTTTAAATCGTTTTGAGGAATAAGATTTGTTTTGGAAACTTGGAAAAATTTGAAAAGTGAATAAAACTGGACAAAGTAATCGAAGATTCTGAATGAGTGAAGGGTGAAGGGACATGTCAATGACCTAACCCTCTAAGTGATCCCCAGCGGAGTCCCCAACTGTCGTGCCCTGGTTTTTGGATCCAAGGTCCTTTCGACTCGGAGACAAAAGTATGGAACTCTATCATTAGAACTCATCCTCCTAGAAGGACAAGTGCAACTAGGTTTAAACTTGAAATAGGTTTGAGTAAAGGCTTTTTAGAAAAACAGGAGTCGCCACCTAACTAGATTAGGCTGAGTTAGGTCACCTAAAACTAAGTATTAATCCGAAGATTAAACTTAGGGTTTTTGAAAAAGATTTTGAAAACTCCCTCAAGAGAGGGTTTTTAAGAAAATGGGTTGTTTGGTAACCTTTGAAAAAAATTTAAGCCCTTTTGAAAAATAACTCCATTTTGGTCTTTTGAAAATAGAAATTTATGGTCCAAGGATTGGTTACGTGTAGGGAAGATAGCCTAAGATCATCACCCTACCCCACCCTTTCGGTACCTACATGTCTAATCACCCTTTTGTTCACTCACTAAAATAACCGGTTATCATTGTCCATTTAATATTGTAAGCACCCCATTTTTGATCGCTCGGCAGTCTACACTCCGTCCAGACTTGTTTTCAAGTCATTGTGGACATATTCCTATCGAATCCAATTCTTTAGGTCCAAATTCAGTCTTTCCATCGCTTCGTGGGCCTGTCAGGCCCAAATAGAGGCAAAATGACCAAAATGCCCTTAGGGGCATTGTCCTTTCTTATTCCAATTCCAATCTCTCTCTCGAGACAGTTTATTCCTCGAAACGGTCCGAGTAGCGAAACTACTCACAAAACCGTTAGAGTGGCGAAAACACTCACAAAACCGTTAGAGTAGCGGAAATACTCACGAAACCGTTAGGGTGGCAGAAACACTCAAAACCCAGGCACGTCTCTTCGGAGACGGTAAGACCCTTTTCCAATCCCTCTCTCGAGACAGTTTATTCCTCGAGACGGTCCGAGTAGCAAAACTACTCAAAAAACCGTTAGAGTAGCGGAAGTACTCACAGAACCGTTAGAGTAGCGGCAGTACTCACAGCACCGTTAGAGTAGCGGAAATACTCACAAAGCCGTTAGAGTAGCGGAAATACTCACAAATCATCAACCCCGTCCGAGTAGCGAAAATACTCAACCCCGTCCGAGTAGCGGAAATACTCTCAAATCATCAACCCCGTCCGAGTAACGGAAATACTCAACCCTGCCCAAGTAGCAGAAATACTCAACCCCGTCCGAGGAGCAGAAATACTCAACCTCGTCCGAGTAGCGAAAATACTCAACCCCGTCTGAGTAGCAGAAATACTCACACCGTTAGAGTGGCGGAAGCACTCAAAACCTAGGTCAACACCAGTGGCTGTTAGCCCACTTCGGTGAAAAATGACCAAATTACCCTTAGGACCTTTTTCGAGACTTTCCGGTTAAGATGACCGTTTTGCCCCTAGGCATCCGGATGCCCTAGGAACCACACCGGCTCTGGGTATCAAACCGGTAACCCTCTGAGATTGCTTTTTATAGTGCTCTCAACCTTCCCTTCTCTTTCCGGATCATTCCGAGTCAGTTCCGGCAAACCCGGTACAAAATGACCATTTTGCCCTTGGTGGGTCGGTCTCATTTTCTGACCACGCCGGCTCTGGGTATCAAACCGGTAATGACCTGAGAATACTTTTGATAGTGTTCTCAACCTTCCTTTACCTTTTCGGACCATTTCGAGTCAGTTCCGGCAAACCCAGTACAAAATGACCGTTTTGCCCCTAGTGGGCCGGTCTTCTTTTCTGACCATGCCGGCTCTGGGAATCAAACCGACAACCTCTGGGAACATTCTAAATAATGTTTCCAGATCCCAAGTCTTTTTCTGGGACAATCCGAGTTCGCCCCGGCAGTTTCTTAGTCCGATTGACCATTTTGCTCCTAAAGGCCCGGTCAACCTCTCCGACACATTTTGTCCTCACTTTTCAAGTCAAATACCTCCAGGACACTATTTTAAGTGTTCCTACTCCCTTCCGGCCTTCCTGGTCATCTCCGGCTGCTTCAAATCATTCCCGGACTTTCCGGAGTCACTTCTAGTGAAGCCAGGCTAAAGTTTACATGGTAGTCACTAGTACAGGCGCCCAAATCTAGTCAAAGATACGTTGCTTGCCGACCTTAATTGTTTCCTAAATGGCTGGCGCCACTAGTAGTGGCGCCAAGCCAAAAAATGGCCTGGCGCCAGTGTATAATTTGTCCTAGCGCCACTGCAACAGGCGCCAGGTTTGTCTTCCCTCTATAAATACAGAGCCTCATTCAACGTGAAAAGGGTCTGCAAACTTAACCTAAAAATCCTATATTTCGATATACAGAGCTCGAGCACCTCCAAAACCCTAGACTCCCTAGGTTTTCCCAAACCATAGCCACTATACACAAACCCTAGCCTCCTATACACTCATACACTCCCCCATACACTCATACACTAGCATTCAACCACTCTCTGAAGACTTGAAGAGCAGTCATCCAAAGCTTGAAGACAATCGTTGAAGACTGAAGGTGAAGATCAAGACCGAAGACCGAAGACTGCACGGCGCGCAAAATAAACAAGAAACAAGGTAGGCTCCCTATTTAAATTTCTGCACTTCCCCCCTCTCTCTTCTCTCTCCTAACCCACTTGGGTTTTCTCTATTTTAATCCCCCATCTCTTTCCCGCCCTTTCTTTGCATGCTTGAAACAAGGGGATCCCCGGTCCATGTGTAGGATTGGGCTATTGGAGAGTCACCGTGTCGGGGGCTTTCTTCTAGTCTAACCAAAAACCACGTGGGTCCGGCCCCCTTGATTATGTGGTGAAGCCTTAACCTTGTATGTTCACGACCCCCAAATTGCATTGTGCATATCATAGTCTTGCATCTTCCAAAAACCGTTTTCAAAGTTGTTTTTCAAAACGTTTTCAAACTTGTTTTCAAAATTGCATCAAAAGCTCTTTTTCAAAAACATGTTTTCAAAATCACAATCCTAGGGTGATTCTAGCCTTTCCATGGCTAGGGTTGCTTTAGAAAAGTGTTATATTAAAAATGACCTTTTGGTCTATATTTTCAAATCTTGTTGTTTTCAAAACCGCTTTCCTAAAGTGGTTCTGGCCCTCTTATGGTTAGAATTGCTTTAGGAAAGTGAGATGTTTTTATACCTTCTAAAAACTCTCTTTTCAAATCCCTCCTCTTAAAAATCTCTTTTCCAACATGCTTTCCAAAAAGCTCTCTTTTCAAAAATCTCTTCCTAAAAATCTTTTTCAATTCACTTTCCTAAAACTCTCCTTTCCAAAGTTGTTTTCTAAAAACTCTTTCCAAAAATCTATTTTTCAAAACTCCCTTTTTCAACTTCTTTCCAAAAACTCTCTTCAACAATCTTTAACCAAAAACCTTCCTAGAAAAACTCTCTCCAAAAATCTTTCCAAAAACTTTCTTCCCAAAATTTTCCTTCTAGAAATTCCCCTCTAGGATTTTCCTTCCAAAACCTTCGTTTCCAAAAACGCACTTTCTAAAAATCCCTTTTCCTTAGAGCCCAAATCGAGCCTTAGAGCCCACAATTAGGAAACCCTAATTTTCTTTCCAAAAACATGATTTTCAAACTCTGCCCCAAACCTAGGTTTCCAATATCTCTTGTTTTCATATCCAAACTATACATGTTTCCAAAACCTCTTTTTTACGTTAAAATTCCACACTTCCAAAACTAGGGTTTCCAGAATCTCCCTTTTCAAATCCTTCCCAAATCCAATCTCCCCGTTTAGGAAACTAGATTCGGTCCTTCGTTTTTAGAAACAAAATCCAACCTTTCTCTTTTAGAAATCAAATCCAATCTCTTCTTAATCCAAACATTTCCTAATTCAATTTCTTCCTAAACCATAAGTTTCCTAAACCTAAATTTTAAACCTTTCCTTAAGTTTCAAAATCCAATCCTTTCCTAATCCGACTTTTTATCCTTCCTAAACTTCCACTTTCCTAAACCTTAAGTTTCCAAAAACTTGAACATAAAAATCTTTCCTAATTCAACCCCCTTTCCAAATCTTAACTTTCCACATTCAAGCTTTTAAACCTTTCCTAAATTCAAACCTTCCTTAATTTCAAGATTATCTAAAACTCTAAAATTTTCTAAAATCTTAAATCTTTCTAAACTCTAAAACTTTCTAAATCCTAAACTTTCCAAATTTCAAATCTTTTCCAATCCAAAGTTTCCTGAATTCAAAACTTTCTTAAGTTAAATCTTTCTAAACTTCCAAGTTTTCTGAATTCTAAATCTTTCCAAAACTTCAACATCTTTCCAAATCCAAAACTTTTCTATTTTCAAAACTTCCTTATTTTCAAAACCTTTCCTTTTTCAAAACCTTCCTTAAAATGAAGCTTTCTTAATTCAAAACTTTCCCTTTCTTAATTCAAACATTTCCTAAACTAAAAACTTTCCTTTTTCAAACCTTTCCCAAAACAAAATTTTCTTATTTTCAAAACTCCCTTGTTTTCAAAACTTTTCAAATTCAAAACTTCCTTTTTTTCAAACATTCCAAAACTCAAAACTTTCTTAATTCAAAACTTTCCTAATTCTAACCTTTCCTAATTCCAAAACTTTCCTAAACCTAAAATTTTCCTAATTCAAAACTTTCCAAAAATGACACTTTCCCAAATCGAACCTTTCCTAATTCAAACATTTCCTAAATCCAATCTTCCCTAATTTCCTAAACCTTCCAAGTCAAGTCGAATCTTTCCTAAGTCTCTTCTCTTTCCTAAGTCTAAGTTTTCTAAACCTTCTCTTTTTCAAAACAAGTCCAAATCTACCTTTTCAAATCAAAGTTCAATCTTTTCCAAAATTTCAATTTCCAATCTCCTTTTCTAATCTCAAATCAAATCCAATTTTCAATTCAATCTCTTTCTTCCAATCCAATTTCTCTCTTCAAATCAATCTCTTTTCAATCGGACTCTGGTCCGAACTACGACTGACCTGATTCCCCCAAAGGGATACGTAGGCAACCTTCATAGATGCGGTCACAACACTTTTCAAACTTTCAATTCCACCCTCATGGGTGCGGTTTTCAAAATCTTTTCAAATCTCAAATTCCAATCTATTTTCAAACTTCCAATTTCAAATTTCTATTTCCAAATTTTCAAACTTTCCAATTTCAATTCCATCTCTTCAAATTTATTTTCAAATCAATCTCTTTCCAAATCTATTTTTTCAATTCTCTCATCTTGCACTTGCATATCATGCATCATATTTTTCAAACAGTGTTTTTCTAAAGTGAATAGGGTTCAACCATTAGTTAGTTAAAGACTCCCATAGGTGAATTTAGGGTAGATTGACATGTAGGTACCGAAAGGGCGGGGTAGGGTGATAGCTTAGTGCGTCTTCCCTACACGTAACCAACCTCCGAACTTAGGATCACTGATTTCAAAGACCAAAAAGGAGTTATTTTTCAAAAAAGGGCTAAATGTTTTCCAAAGGTTGCCAAACAACCCGTCTTCCTTAAAAACCCTCTCTTGAGGAGATGTTTTTCAAAATCACTTTCCAAAACCCTAAGTGTAGTCTTTGGATTATGCTTAGTTTTTAGGTGACCTAACTCACCTTAATTAAGTTAGGTGGCGACTCCGAATCTTTTTCAAAAGCCCTTTATTCAAATCAATTTTCAATTCAAACCTAGTCGCACTCATTCTTCTAGGAAGGTGAGTTCTAACGAGAGAGTACAACATTTTTCCCACTTGGGTGAGTATTCCTCGAGTGCGAAAAATCTGGGCGCGACAAATATCCATTTTAGAATTTTACAAACGGGGTTTTAGTTATCACTTTTCAAATGCATGATGCAAGTTTGGAAGAAGTTGGAAAGCATGGGAGGTTTAAAGGGGCTTGAGATAGAAAATTTGAATTGATAGAAACTTTTGAAAGGGGATTGGAGTTGAGGTAAAAGTTATGACCGCACCATTTTAGGTTGCCTACGTATCTCATTTGGTGATAATCAAGTCATTCCTAGTTTGGGCAAGGGCCCGATGGAAAATAGGCGCATTGGGGCCTTTGGAAAGCTCGAAGACACTTTGAGGTCTTTGGAAAAATGTCTTGAGAATTTTGATTTGAAATCGAATATTAAAGTGTTTTGAAATAGAACTTTGGAACTATTGGAATGAGATTTGAAGTGTTTTGAAATGTTTTTGGAACAACTCAAAGGAGTTTTGGACATTCTTTAAGATAACCCAAGAGAGTTTGGAAAATGTCTTGAAGTTTTGTTTGGAAACATAGGAGGTATGATTTTGAAATGTTAAAAAGGTTTTCAAAAATGGTTTTTGAAAACACCTAGGACTTTGAAATTCTAATATGGACAACCTTGGAGATTGTTCTTGATATATCACTTTCCTTTGAAATCCCTAACCATAGAAAGAAGTAGGGACACCTTAGAGTTGTGAGCTCTTGAAAACATTTTTAAAGATAAAGTGTAGGAGTACTTGGAAAGGTTATAGAGTCGATTTTTGAAGTCCCAAGGGAGTAGGAGGATTTGGAAAAATGGGTTATGTAAATAGTTTTAAATAAGGAGAACCTTTAAAAGGGGTCCATGAGTTGGAACATTGAAGTGTACTAACCTAGGTTGGGTTGACCTAGGGTTAAGGTGGTCCAAGATTAACTAACTAAGGTTAAGGTGACCTAGGGTTAACTAACTTAGGTTAGGTTAACCTAGGGTTGGACAACTAGAGTCAAGTTGACCTAGGGTTGGATAACTAGGGTCAAGTTAACCTAAGGTGGATTGAACTAGGGTTAACTAACCAAGGTTAGATTAACCTAAGGTTAAGTTGACCTAGGGTTAATTAACTAAGGTTGGGTTAATTCAAGGTTAGGCAACTAGGGTCAAGTTAACCTAGGGTTAAGTAACTAGGGTCAAGTTAACCTAGGATTCAATTGGAGGATGGTTTGAAAGATGGTTTTATGCATTTTTAAAAAGATTTTTAGAAAACAATTCATGTTATGTAAAGGACTTTGGTAGACAACCATTTTGAAGATCATTTCCATGAAAATTTGACTCTAGCCAAGAATATGATTTATATGGTTGGTGTTTGAAAACCATTCCAAAAGAGGTTTACTTGGGACCATTATAACCTTTATCTCGATAAGAGTATGGGTTTCAAGAATCAACACAAGGGTGACAACCTTTGGAAAACTATTTTTAATGCAAAGATAGAGAAAATGGATTCTTGAAAATCATTTTTAAGAAAAAGGTTTTGAACCATTTTTAAAAGGAACCATTCCAACAAATTAGGGTTCCTATGGCCAATGTAAAGGGAGACCACTCAAGAGAGGGTTTCATGGGGCCATTCCAACCACTAAACTTGAGAGTATAAAAACCTTAGAAATCAAAGAGTTTGCAAACCATTTGTGTGCAAGAAGGGAATCATTCTAACAATTTAAGGCTCCTATGGCTAATATAAAAGGGAGATCACTCAAGAAAGGGTTCCATGGGCCATTTCAACCACTAAACTTGAAAGAATAGAAATCTTGGAAATTAGAGAGTTTGAAGACCATTTTCATGCAAGTTGGAATGTAATGATGCAAAAGTGAGAGTTAGGAGGTAGTGGGAGATTGTCTAAGGTATGACTTCTAAGGTCTCATCCTAAACTTCAAGGAGCCAATTATTAGAACCATTTTGAGAGGGGTATTAAACTTGAAAGTGGCATGGAAATAAGAATAATGCAAGTTTTGTAGGACATGATTATAAACATAAAAATGAAGCCAAGCACACAAGACATGATTAAGATAACAAAATGCAATGGGGTCATGGATACATACAAAGCTTTAGGCTACACCACATAAAAAAAGGGCTCCTAGGCCATACCATCCTAAAATAGGCTAATGAGAGATCCCCCTACACAGTGGCTCCCACTAGCTTTCCTTTAGGCATGAACTAAGAGCCCTCTTGGCTCAAGCATGCAAGAAAGGGGGGTTGAAGATGTGGATTAAAATAGAGAATAACCTAAGTAGGCTGGGAGGGAGAAAAGAAGAGTGGGGGAAGACAAAAATGTAAAAGAAATATCACCTTTAGCCTTCAACACACTTTTAATCTTCTATCGATGTCTTGACTTGAACTTGGATGGCTTCAAGTAGGCTTGAGGGGCTGGAAAGAGGGGTTTAATGGTGTATAGGGTTATGTAGGTGAATTGTATGAGCTAGAGGGAGGTGGAATCTAGCCTAAGTGTTGGAGGAGTGGAATGTATGTAGAGATTCGAGGTTTTGAAGTAGTTTCAGCAGAGCTTCGCATCAATTTTAGGTTTTGGAATACGCAAAAGGGGTTGCTGGTATTTATAGGCAATCTGGGAGGAGGCTAGCACATGTGCTGCATGCGCTAGTACTGTTCCATTGCCACAATGCCACGTGGCACTCATTGTACTGGTTGAATCTCGACGGTTGATCGAAATTTGGTCGATCTGATCAAAATTTGGGTGCATATAGCATACGCTCCGTCATTGGGAGTGTTCGTTTAAACTTTGTCTTGATAATTGAGCCAACCGGAAAGGTTTTGGGGGAATCGGTTGCACCCACAATGTTCTCCTAGGGTTTCTTTTGAACTTTCATGTTTTCATAAAGTTTGAATGGTGTTTGGAAGTGTGGGATATCGTCTCGAGGAACGTGCTTAAAATAGCATATTTGCGGAGCGTCTATGATACGCTTCATGGGGTTTCAAAAGTAGTTTTTTTGTGTTGCATGATCAAGGCCTTCGGGAACCGATCTCTTCGATCGGACCATACCGATAGAAAGTACTCTGAAAATACTTCTGAGAATTCCCTGATTTATGCATTTCTCAAGTTGTTTGATGGTGCGTTGCAATAAGGGAATTGGGAGAAA
Organism: Euryodendron excelsum; assembly: GCA_033060915.1. Taxonomy (NCBI): domain Eukaryota; kingdom Viridiplantae; phylum Streptophyta; class Magnoliopsida; order Ericales; family Pentaphylacaceae; genus Euryodendron; species Euryodendron excelsum. Next base: position 18,327,413 of record CM065397.1, read on the forward strand.
GGTCAATCCAGGTGGAGCGTGTGCGAGACGCTCCAGGGGTTGCTGAAAGTTACAGTTTTCGAGCTATACGATGAAGGGCTTCGGGGAGCGATCTATCCGATCGAGCCATATCAATGGAAATAGCTATGGATGAACTTTTGCCAATTCCCTGGTTTACGTATTTCTCAAGTCGTTTGACGATGCATTATAATCAGGGAGTCGGGAGAAACGGGAATTTAGGCAGAGCGTCTGTGAGATGCTCCAGGGAACTTTTATCGAGTCGTGGGTGTTTAGTGTCGTGAGGTCTTCCTTAGGTTAAACAGGAGTGTACGATGAGATCCGCCGTTCAGTAACCTAGGACTGGTGTTGTCTTGGGGCGCGTTCGGGTCGTCAAGGGCAAAATGGTCATTTTGGCTGGTTTTGGCTGAAAATGGTCAGGAATAGATTGGAATGTCATGTTAAGCATGCCAGGCCATTCAAGGCTGTTTTCAAGAGAGTCTTTTACCACTCGGTGGGGTTTGTGCAATGTTAGGAATGTTGGGGTTTTCAGGGGCAAAACGGTCATTTTGACTAGAGTTAGCCGAAATGAGACCGGAATTGGACTAGATAGGCGTGGAGTACGCCTAACGGTCTAGTAACATTTTGGAAGGGTGGACTTATCATTTTGAGGGATTTTGAACTTTTTCAAAACGTGCCTAGAGGCACAAGGGGTAGGTTTGGTCATTTTTCACCGAGTCGGGCTAACAGGCGCTAGTGTTGACCTAGGTGTTGGTTCCCGAGACCATCCGGTCTCGAAAAACTACCTGTGCGGTGTTGGTCCCTGAGACCGCCCGATCTCAAAGAGCTACCTGTAGAATGGTGTTGGTTCTTGAGATTACTTGGTCTCAGAAAGCTACCTGTGAGGGTGGTGTTAGTCTCCAAAAATGCTCGACCTCGGAGAGCTACCGAATAACGACATTCCACATTGGAGGGCTAGTAGGCGCCATAAGTGAACCATCTGGAATTTGATAGGGTGTTGGTCCCAGAGATCGCCCAATCTCGAGAAGCTACCCTGATGGCATTGGTTTTTTACACTGCCCAGTCCCGAAAAGCTACCCGAAATGATGTTTATGGCTTCATTGGGCTTTGTGTGCCCAAGAAGTGGCTAGTTGACTGGATTGGAGTTTGAAAGGCTCGTCTTAAGCTTGCATGTATTGTGATGTTTGAAAACTAGAACTGGTCAAGCTAGAGATTGTCGAGTGGGCAAAAACGGGGTGCTTACAAGGTGAAAGAGTTGAGAGGTGAGTTGGATAAAATCAACACCAAGCTAAACTTGCTAATGCGGGTAGTCGATAACTCGGCCCCTCACATCTCAATCTTTGACACAGCAAAGGTACGCGTTCCAGAACCCCGTGCTTACGGTGGAGCACAGGATGCCAAAGAGTTGGAGAACTATCTCTTTGACATGGATCAATATTTCAAGGCCGTCAAGGCCAACTCGGAAAAGACCAAGGTCACCATGGCTACAATGTATTTGAGCAGCGATGCTAAACTATGGTGGTGCACAAAGCATGAAGCAATCTTGTAGGGCTGCTACACCATCGACACATGGGAAGATTTAAAAAGGGAATTGAAAGCCCAATTCTTCCCCGAGAACGTCGAGTACATAGCTCAGCGCAAGCTTAGAGATTTGAAACACACGAGCACTGTGAGAGAATATGTTAAACAATTCTCCGGGCTAATGTTGAACATCCGGGACATGTCGGAGAAGGATAAAATGTTCTATTTCTTGGAAGGGCTAAAGCCTTGGGCACATGCTGAGCTCCAAAGGCAACGAGTGCAGGACTTGGCATCCGTCCAGGCCGCGATTGAGCGCTTAACTGACTACACCTCCGAAACTTCGTCCTCCTCCTAGAGCAAGAAAAAGGATTCATCGAGTGGGTCAGGTGAAGGCGATGGAAAGTTTGTCAAGGCCAACAAAAGACAAAGTGGGGGAGGCGACAAGGGATCTTCTTCCTCCAAGTTCCAACCAAAGTCCCGAGCGCCCATCACGGCAGGAGACAAGCCCAAATTCATAAAATGTTTCTTATGTACCAGTCCCCATAGGGTGTTGAAGTGCCCCCATAGACAAGCATTAAATGCCTTACAAGCTTCTTTGTTTAGTGGTGATGCGCACGAACAGGACGAAAAAGAAGAAGCTGAAGGAGCCCCGTGGATGGGTGCTATGCGCTTGCTTAATGCCTTGAAGAAGCAAGCCGGAACAAAGAAGGCCTCGCCCAAAGGCCTAATGTTCATGGATATTCGCATCAATGGTAAGTAGACTAGGACCATAATTGACACCGGTGCCACTCACAACTTCATGTCGGACACGGAAGCAGCACTCTTGGGCATAAAGCTAGACAAGGACTCAAGCAAGATGAAAGCTATGAACTCGGCAGCTTGGCCTATCCAAGGAGTAGCCAAATTGGTGCCAGTAAAGTTACAGAATTGGGAAAGGCATGCCAACTTCATCCTTGTTCCTATGGATGATTTCCAAGTGATTTTGGGCATGGAGTTTCTGCGGGACACCATGACCATTACAATACCGTTTGCTAGCTCATTATGCTTGATGGGGAAGGACCCCTGCCTTGTTCCCACCGTGGCTCAATCCTCCAAATACAAGTTTCTCTCGACGATGCAACTTAAGAAAGGGGTGAAGCACGATGAACCAACATTTGTGATAGCTTTGTTAGTGAATAAGGAAATGGAACAAGGACCTATGCCGGCAGCTATCAAAAGGGTTCTATGCGAATTTTTGGATATGATGCCAAAAGAACTGCCCAAAGCACTACCTCCACGGCGCCTGGTGGATCATGAAATAGAGTTGTTACCAGAAGTGAAGCCTTCTACTCATGGGCCGTATAGAATGGCTCCTCCTGAGCTCGCGGAGCTAAGGAAAAAATTTGACGAGTTGATTGAAGCAGGCTTCATTCGCCCCTCGAAAGCACCATTTAGAGCTCCTGTGCTGTTCCAAAAGAAGCACGACGGGAGTTTGTGGCTGTGTGTAGACTATCGGGCTCTCAATAATGTGACAATGAAGAACAAGTATCCATCCCACTGTTCGCAAATCTCTTTGATCAATTGTGCAATGCCAAGTTCTTTTCGAAGCTCGATTTGCGATCAAGTTATTATTAAGTGCGCATAGCGTATGGGGATGAACGGAAGACCACTTGTGTGACTCGGTATGGAGCATTTAAGTTCTTGGTGATGCCTTTTGGCTTAACTAACGCCCCAGCCACATTTTGCATGTTGATGAACCAGGTGTTTCGTGACTACCTGGACAAATTTGTGGTGGTCTATCTAGATGACATAGTGGTGTACAGCTCTAGCCTTGAAGAGCATGTGGAGTACTTAAGGATGGTGTTCAGGAAACTACGAGAGAATCACCTCTATGTCAAGTAAGAGAAGTGCTCTTTTACACAGGAGTGTATAAAGTTTCTTGGGCACATCATCGAGCAAGGTCATATTTGAATGGACATGGACAAAGTGAAGGCAATTCAAGAATGGAAGGCCCCAACTAATGTGTCTGAGCTACTCTCTTTCTTAAGGCTAGCCAACTACTACCAGTGGTTTGTTAAAAGGTATTCAAGAAGGGCTGCCCCTTTGACTGACTTGTTCAAGAAAAGCCTTTACTAACTTGAAGGAGGCTGTGATGAGTGATCTAGTCCTGGCCTTACCAGTTGTGTCAAAGCCTTTTGAAGTGCAAACTGATGCTTCAGATTTTGCCCTTGGTGGAGTGCTACTTCAAGAGGGCCATCTAGTGGCTTACGAAAGTCGTAAGCTGAGCGTCACCGAGAAGAGATACACTGCCCAAAAGAAGGAGCTTCTTGCAATGGTGCATTGCCTTCGGGTGTGGAGGCACTACTTGCTGGGTTCCAAATTTGTGGTGAAGACTGACAACGTGGCCGTTAGCCACTTCTTTACTCTGCCCAAATTGACCCCAAAACAAGCTCGATGGCAGGAGCATCTTACTGAGTTTGAATTCAATCTAAAGTTTAAAGTGGGCTGCACCAATCAGGTGGCAAACGCACTAAGTCGCAAGGCTAAGCTTGCTACTATCAAGCTAGTGGCAAACCTCACGGCTAGTAAGGTCACCACAAGCATGCGGGACCAAATCAAGGTGAACTTGCTAAAAGATCCTATGGCCCAAACCATTATGCAGCCAGCCAAAGAAAGGAAGACACACCATTTTTAGGTTGAGGATGACTTGCTCATGACAAAAGGCAACCAGGTTTATGTACCCAAAGTTGGTGACCTACGGAGGGCACTCTTACGGGAGTGCCATGACACACTGTGGGCTGGCCACCCAGGGTGGCAACGAACAATGGCACTATTGAAAAAGGGCTACTATTGGCCCCATATGAAAGACGATATAATGGATTGTATGAAGACTTGTCTCACTTGCCAGCAAGACAAGACGAAGCTAGCCAAGGCAGCTAGGTTATTGGAACCTCTTCCCACTCGTAGGAGGCCTTAGGAAAGTGTTTCACTTGATTTCATTAGCAACTTGCCGAAGGTTAGAGCTCTGAGCTTTATTTTGGTGATCGTGGACAGGTTCTCCAAGTATGCCACATTCATCCCAGCACCAAAGTATTGCCCGACAAAGGAGATAGCTTGTCTATTTTTCAAACACATTGTCAAGTATTGGGGCGTTCCAAAGCATTATCAGTGATCGGGATTCCAGATTCACAGGGACTTTCTGGTCAGAACTCTTTAAGCTTCTCGGTTCACAACTCGCCATATCATGTAGCTATCATCCACAAACTGATGGTCAGACGAAACGCTTCAATGGGTTACTTGAAGAGTATTTGTGCCATTTTGTTAATGTCAACCAAAGAAATTGGGTGTAATTACTTGATGTAGCTCAATTTTATTTCAATTCTCGTAAGAGTTCTTCCACTAATAAGAGCCCTTTTGAGATTGTTATAGGTCAGCAGCCACTGATGGCCCACACAGTGGCCGAGCGTTATACTGGAAAGTCTCCGAGAGCCTACAACTTCACCAAAGAATAGAAGCAGGGGAATGAAGTAGCAAGAGCTTACTTAAAGAAGGCTTCCAAGAGAATGAAGAAGTGGGCAGATCAGGGAAGAAGGCCGCTCGAGTTCCAAGTTGGAGACCTAGTGCTAGTGAAGCTGATGCCTGAATAACTCAGATTCCGTCGCAACCGCGACAGACGCCTAGTGCGAAAGTACGAGGGACTTGTTCCGATTGTAGCTAAGATTGGGAAAGCATCTTACAAGGTCAAGCCTCTAGCCTGGATGAAAGTACACCCAGTATTCCATGTGAGTTATCTCAAGCCTTACCATGCAAATTAGGAAGATTTAACTCGTAACATCTCCACAAGAGCAGCCATCAATGCCAAGCCACCAACGCCAAAACAAGTTGAAGAAATTCTTGCTGACAAAGTGGTCAAGGCAAGACGCCTACGCCTAGAGTACTTAGTGAAGTGGAAGGATCTTGGAGACTAGGAGATCAGCTGGGAGAAGATGGAAGACTTGCAACCGTTCGTGAACAAGCTCGAGGAGTACCTTCCTTCAAAGTCTATAAGGACGTCGACCGCATAAGTGGGGGAGAGTGTCATGAGCTGCACTTCAAGGCTGGGCCCATGCCCTCATTTTTCAGTCTCGTGCCAACTCTATCATGTATGTACATATTGTATAGAGTCTAGAGATGTAGATTTGGTGTCGGATGCACGCGTAGATTTTCCCTTGTCAAGGTATGCAGCATTCAAGTTTGTCGTGTCTTAGCCCAATCGAAGAGAGGTGTTGTAATTTTTTCAAAGGGCTAGAAAATTAGTTTGGGGTCATGTATATTTGTATACGAAAGGGTTTTGTCAAATTCCTTGTATATATTTTTGTAGACCCATTATGACTCCTCAAAAGGGGGTCACGTTTACTTGTACAGTTTTGAAATGGCTCAACAACCATATATAAGGGAGGATAGTAAGGTGAGTCCAAGTCCCTAGCTTGTTGGTTGTTGGCTAACTAAACTCCCTACCTAATTGTAGTCTGGAATTGCTTTGTACATGTAATAAAAGTGATCTTATTGTTAGAAATTGTGTGCCATTTGCCTCGGTTATTGCTTTAAATGTTCTTGGCTTATTGCTTCCAATTTGCTCACTTGTGCACCTTTGGGGTGTGTGTGTTGGCTTTAATTTGCGAGGTGCCCCTTTGTCTGACTTGTCTGGTGTCGCCTAAGACAAGTGCCACACAATCTTGCTCACTTAAAAGTGTCGGTCCGTGACACTATGCTATCATGTGATAATTGTATGTAGGGCGCTTTAAAATTTTCAATTTGCGAATTGATGTGAATGCACGAACTCCTCTAGAATTTCAACTAAAATTTAGAGTGGGATCGTCGACCGTTTGAGATGAACTATCTGACTAAGGGTGTGGTGAATCTAGTGGCCATAGGGTCACACTGGTTTGGTTCGTTTTGGTATAGTGAGAAAAAGATGGAGAGGAACGAAAAATTATTTTTAAAAAATTGGGGGACAAGTGTCAAACCATTGTGTTTTGTATTTTTTTTAATTTCCAAAGGTTATTTGTCATTTTGTTGCATTTAAGGGCATTTTAGGCATTGTAAAAACTATTTAGCTGATGTTATAAAAAAACAGTTCAACTTCTAAATGGTAGCTTGACTGCAAGGGAAACCTGTTACGAGTTTTAAAAAGTGAGAGAGGTCAGAGTAATTTTTCAAATGTGAGGAGAGTATATGAATTAAGTCAATACCTCAGGGGTGGTCTGTGTAATTGTTTTGAGATGTACTGCAGTCCACGTTTCTACCCTTTTGAGAAATGTTTGAGGTTTTTCTGGTATTGGATAATTTTTACGGATTTTTTTCTTCTTCTTTTTGGCTAAGATAATTTCTAAATTTGATGATTCTAAGGTGGACTAAAACACCACTTGGAGTATTAGACAAAAACCACGAGCCCACGTTACCTTGATCTTCTGAATCCACAACCATCAACTTGAGGTCGGCCAATGGAATTGAATAAGCTTTCAATTCAAATGGCCCAAATACGAACACTCGCTTGGTATTCTATTCTCAATTTTAACTAATCGTTTTTTAAAAACTTCTTCAACCATGCTCTCTATTTTAGCTATTCACCTCATAAATTGTGTTTTTTTTTTTAACAATTATCCCAAGAAAAAGTAGACAAAAAGAGAAGAGATTTGTAAAATAATATTATTTAAAGTTTAGAGAGTCATTTTTTACTCTTTACATTTAGAGAGTCAAAGTGAGACTCTTTAAAATAAATAATAATATATAGAATTTATTGAAGGGCCATTTTTGAGATTTGACTCTATAAAATAACTAAAAGAACCACTTTAGAGAGTCTATTAGAGATGCTCCAATAACATAAAATTGTGAGAATAGAGTAATGCTATACCTATTGAATGTTTATAGAAAATAGCTAGCAGTGAACCCATACTATGCAGACAATGTGGAGAATAAATTTCAAAAATAATTTGTTTTTCTAAAAATGAAGAATTGATTTTATATTCTTAGACTTTGTACTACTATTATGAGTTTCATTAAATAATAAATTACCATTACCACTTAAAGGTGACAATTTATTGATAAATGATTTAAACTTTAAGTTAGAGATGTGACTTATCACTAAGTGTATAGCATACCTAGAATACTTATATGTCTGACTGAACTAACAGGGCTAGGCGGAATTAAAAATTTGCCTATAGGTTCATTTCAGTCACTAAGAATAGGCAACTCAATCATTGTTGAATACTTAAAAGCTAGTAGTGAGTCCATGCTTTGCACGAAAATAAGAAATAATGAATTATTGAATAAGATAGAATGTGTTAGTCTCATGGTACATTTAATATTTTGAATGTGTATTGTATAATATTAGAGCCATCGGTTATTTTTACCGACTTTTCATCAGGGATAGATACAAGGTGATAGGGTCCACTTTATCCAATACAGGTGAGATTTACTTACTTATATCTATCTGTGATGAAAATCCGATAAACAAAATCGATGGCTGTAGTATTTTTTATGTAAGTTTTTACATGCATGTGTTACATATGGTCTTAACTACTAAATTAGAAATTTATGATCAAGAATATAATATTAGAACAAAATCATAAGAATATGCCCTTTTCTTCAAAAATTAAAAATAATTACCACTTTAAATTAAAATGATACAAAAAAATTTATTTATAATGGACAAAAATTGAGGTGATCAACTTCAGTTTTTTCAAGAGGATAACAAAAAGAAATATTTGAATATGTTAAATTCTAAAATATTTGCTACAAAATCTAACAATAGATTAATTCACTTTGACTCGATCATAAATTAATAAATTTTAATTAAATGGCTGGCCTAAAATATTTAACATTATAGAAAATCAGTTAAATGGGTTATACATGACCCAATCATAAATGAATAGGCTTTAATCATATTATTGTATCTAGATTAGTTTTATACACATATCTTGAAAATATTATATCCAAAGCTTTTCTTTAGATCCCAATAAAAATAAAAAATAAAAACTTTCGTTTAGATTGGATAGTAAGAACCTCATGTTATTTGGGCACATGGTAATTTCTAAAACTAGTTATGCGTAAAGAGTCGATACAAAGGAAGGAAACAAAAATGATATATAACTTTAATAGAAACATGTAGATACGTAAATTTTAACACGTGGCTCTCTTAGTATATTGTTACTTATATTTATACATTTTATTTGAAAACAAAATAAGGATAAAATAATAAATAATTTTATTATAGATCTATTCATTTTATTTTACTAAAAATATTTTTTTTTATTAAAAAAAAAGTTAACAATGTGTGTACTTTCTATTTTAGAAATTTAAGGAAAGATTGTTAAGAAAGGTTTATAATTAAAGAAAATTTGACAATCTTACTATATCAATTGATGGATTTTTTTTTATATGAAATTTAGAAGAAATAAACAAAAATTTAGATAAAATTAATAGTAGTATGGCACATGTATTTTATATTTTTAAAAAAAAAATTGAGAAAAATGGATTGAAACTATCAAATCAAACACCTTTTAATGAATATAAAATATTACTTTTGTCATTCTAGAAAGATAAATTAAATAGATTTGAATACCAAATTCCACATTTCTTAATTATAGGAAGGTCTTTCTAAAATTATGAAAGAAGAATTTAAAAATTTGTTAAATAGAATTCTACTATTTTTTAAATTTTATGTAAAGAAAACCTAAAATAATATGAGATTTAACTGAATCGTGGTAAAAATTTACCAATCATGAATAAAAGATAAAAGTTTCTAATTAGACCAATACTATTATAATATTTGTAATATTAATACTTAAAAATTCAAAATTTTAGAAACTTGGATCAAGTCTTTTAACTTTAAAAATCCAATAACGTATTGATAAAAAATTTAAATATACATAAATATAAATTTAGCCAAAATCTAAATTGTAAGGAAGCTAGAATGTTTTGGAAAGACACCATAATTTAAAAATTTAGAAAGACTATTAGATTTAGTTACCATGTTGATTTTAAAAATTAAATAATAACACATTTATATAAATTGTGAATATTGTCTTCAAGGTTCAAAGTTTCTATATTGAAAAATGGTATGTTATATTATCATATTAATTTAATGACCAATGAATTCATGACATATGTACTTTTTTATTTTGTAAATTTAAAAACTTAAGAAAAAAGAATCAAGGCCTTCAAACTCAATGACTTCATATCATTCTGCTATAATATATAGTATATATATATATTATTCTTTAATTGGGAAAGAAATAAATATAATAACTTACATTTAATGGAACTTGCCAAAATTTTGAATTGTTTTTATTATTGCTTTTGAACATATTTGAAAGATGTGATGTGATTGATGGGTGTTTGTAACCGATTAATTGATTGACCAATAATAAGAGTTAATTAAATAATAAAACAATAAATGATCTAGGATTAATAATTTTGTTACATTTATGCTTCTAATTATAGAAATTTAAAATTACTTTTATTTTCATTAAATATTTTGTGAAGGAGCATACTTGAAGGAATTTTGATTGACTTGCCATATTGATTAAGAGTCAAATTAGAAATAAATTTAAAGTAAAAGCAATAAGTTAAAAATAACCAATAATATCAAGCCACATATTTTTTATAAGAGAAAGCTGGATCAATTTTTAGCTTCAAAAGCATCATAATTGATTATTATAATATATAGTATAGATAGCTAAATTACTATAATATAGATAATTGATAATAGATATAGAATTGGAGAGAGAAACTTTAGAATTGTTTTATTTTGCTAGGGCATCTCTAGGGTTTTTGATCAACCAAAATTGAAAGCTATATAATTAAGGATATGAAAAACTTTAGAAATATGGTATAAAAAAAGGAAAAAAAAATCTAAGGATGTAAGATATGAAGATTGAATAATAAAATTTTAGGAATTGTTTTTATTTTATTTTTAAATATTTTTTTGAGTTAATTTTGCCGATGGTCCTTATAATTTCACACATGTTTCATTTTGGTCCCCACACTTTTAATTACAGCAATTTTACCGTGTAATTTTTCAATTTGGTTTCCAAATAGTCCAATTGAGAATTGGCGATAGAAAAATGAACAACAAATGCTCATGTGTCGTGCACATCAGAGGCCAGCAGGGACATTATTATATTTGTTTCCTCTGCCTTATTGATCACGCGCGACAAATGCTGGTTGTCCCATTCTCCAAATCTGAATACATAGCGCCAAATAAGGGCTCAAATGTAAATCCCTCACTACAAAATTGGGGACTTTTGCTATTTCAGTCATTGAAGCACCATCGACTGAATTTTTGTTGTGGTGTTGAAAGAGAGTTGTGAATGAAGTACCTGGTAACTTGATTAGTGAATTTTAATATTTATAAGTGTGTTATAACTAAAATATCTCGGTAGAAAAGAGGGCAAAATAACAATATTGCCCCTATAGGCCTCCCATGTGCATGACAAGTATTTTTTGTCCGCTTTTCTAATCGGGGTTCTCAATTGGACCATTTAGAAACCACATTAAAAATTACAGGGCAAAATTACTGCAATTGAAACTACAATGACCAAAATGAAACTATTTTACCCTAGTTTTTTTCTTTTTCCTTTTTTTTTAATGTTTTTTGACTAATCATAATTTGAAGTCACAAAATTGAATATTTTAGAATAGGGACATTTATAATAGTGCTTTAAATTTAGGCTACAGTTATGATATGATAATTTAAAATTTGAAAAAAAAAAAATGAGTTGAGTGTTTTAAGTAGGGGTGTACATGGATCAGGTTCACTCAAGTTTGTGCTAATTTCAGAACCGAATCGACCCTTTCAAGAAACTGAACTGAATCAACCTGAATCGATTCAATTCGGTTCCATGTCTTAGGTAAGTTTGGATCTTAGTTTGGGGTCGGGTTGGGTTGGATCCACTTTTTTTTTTATGTGAAACCTAGTTTCTTTATTTAAAAACAAAAAAATAATAATAATCTTGTATCCCCAATCTTTTTAAAATAATTAAATAACATTATGTAAACACGTATTAGTAATAATGACGTATAAATAACAATGGTTTAAAGATGTATATGAAATATATACAAACTTTATTGCATAAATAGATCGGGACTTAGTTCAGTTCTCGGGTTGGGTTGGGTCAGGCTGGTTCTCTATTTGATTCGATCTAGAAAATGTAAACCCAGAACCTAATCGAATTTACCGGTTTAATATTTTTTAGACTCAAAACCAAATTGAATATTTGACTTTGATAGATGCGAACCAAACCAACTCATTAAGACCAAGTTGGCTTGGTTCGCACCCCTAGTTTTTGTTAAGGATTTATACTAAAAGACATACTTTGTGTAATGACTTTAGTATTTATTAATAAATTAGTTATTCCATTTTAATGAGAACTTGTGTAAGCAATAGTTGCATTGTGTTATTTATTTAATGATTATGCATGTGTATCTCTTATTCTGTATAGTAGATGATTTGATGTGTAGAGTACGGCTTACACATAGAAGATCAGATCATCAGTTCATATGGAATATAAGCTTATCGTTTACAGTCTTAGATGGAACTGGACACACCATCAGTAGGACTGTAGCACAAGGTTTTAATAGATCTGTCTTGACTATGGGGAACTATATAGTTCCAACTCCTTGTACTAGTACACTTTGTGTGTATTGAACAAGACTGTGCTGAGTTAATTGTTTTTATACTGACTATATAAAACAATTAATACCTCATGATCATTATGAGTGCTTATCCCCTTAATCCTAATATAATAAATAGACACGTGTGTGTAGTATTTATTATTTTGATTCACAAAAAAGTGAGATTTTTTGTGGGTCAATAAACTCAATGAGTTAGACAATAACATTACATGTATGATGAATATTAATTATTAATGGAATCCACGTCTCGGTATAGGGATTTATGATACCCCATTGAGGAAACTTATAAGTTTTGATTATGTCAAACCGTGCAGGTAGATTATGAATCTGACATATCAAATAAGTTAAATGGAAGGTCTCAAAGAATTTAATAAGTTTATTAAATTTAATTGTCAGTAATTTAATTTAATATACAGGCATCTGTAATCTTAACGTAGAGAGATAAATAAATATTTAATAATATGGAGCTCGAAATATAATTCCTGGTATGACAAGGAGTACAATTATAATTCATTAGTGGTATCAATTATAATTTACGTAAATAAGGATTAATCCTAATTGGATTAGGAATCCTTATTTGCGTAGGAAGCCTTAGTTATACTAATCCTATGGTCCTTATTGTAGCCTCTATATATACGCACTCTAAGAGTAACTCAGGTTAGACTTTGCTCATAATTGAGAGATACACATTTTTGTGAGGAAGAGAGACCCTAGCAGCTGCGAGCCCACTCTCTCTGGAGCAAGGCATGTACGAGGGATACAGCAGAAGTCCGAAAGTTGAGTTCGAGCAGTTGATTCGTGTTTGTTGCTATTACTTGACTCGTGTCTGTTGCTGATACTTGTTATTCGGAATTAAATCAGAGAGATCTCGAAGGTATGTTTCTAATTACATAGATTAGGCCATGCTAATCTCATCAAAATTTGTGATAGTATGCGTATGCACTATAACCAGGTCATGAAAAATGTCACAGTCCTTAGCAGTTTTAAGCTCAATGACCTCATAATAAATTACAATAATATATAATATAGACTTATTATATTTATCCTTCTAAAAAGAAAAATTAAAGGGATTAGAATAGAAAATCTCAAATTTTGGATTTAAGGAAGAACATTACTCTTTAGCAACCCTCCAACATTTGACCTCTAGGTTCCAAGGTGCAGAAGAGGCGAAGCCACTAGCAGGGGCATGCATCAGTGGAAACTAAAAAACCTTCAATTCCTATATGCATCAAAATGGATTGTATATATTAATATATAAGGGTAATTACACTCTACCTCTCTAGGTTTGAGTGAAGATCAAATGACCTACTTCTGGTTAAAAAGTGAACACATAAACCTTATGTACTTTAGGAAAAATAGTCCAGTGATCAAGTAGCACTGAGTACTCGGTGGTAATCTCTATGAAATACTGACATGTGATTCACGTGCCATGAAATGTTGACATGTGATACACGTGTCAGTATATTAATAGTTTTAGTAAAAAGATAAAATTACCCCACCCTTATGAAGGTTTTCTTCCTCTCTACACCATTCTCTTTGGCAATTCATGGGTGTCGCGCCCAGATTTTTCGTACTTGAGGAATACTCACACAAGCGAGAAAAATACTGTACTCTCTCGTTAGAACTCACCCTCCTAAAAGAATGAGTGCAACTAGGTTTGAATTGAAAAGTGATTTTGAATAAAGGGCTTTTAGAAAAAGATTTGGAGTCGCCACCTAACTTGATTAAGGTGAGTTAAGTCACCTAAAAACTAAGAATAATCCGAAGACTACACTTAGGATTTTTGGAAAACGATTTTGAAAATATCATCTCAAGAGAGGGTTTTTAAGAAAAACAGGTTGTTTGGCAACCTTTGGAAAACATTTAGCCCTTTTCTGAAAATAACTCTTTTTTGGTCTTTGAAATCAGTGATCTAGGTTCGGAGGCTGGTTACGTGTAGAGAAGACGCACTAAGCCATCACCCTACCCTGCCCTTTCGGTACCTACATGTCAATCTACCCTAAATTCACCTATGAGAGTCTTTAACTAACTAATGTTCAATCCTATCCACTTTAGAAAAATAATGTTTGAAAAGAAACTAACATGATGCATGATATGTAAGTGCAAAAAGAGTTGATTTGGAAATAGACTTGAAAAGAAGAATTTGATTTGATTTGAAAAGAAAGAGATAGAAATTTGAATTTGGGAAAAATTTTTTGGAAATTGAAAATAGAGATTTGGAAATAAAAATTTGAAATTGGAAATTTGAAAATAGACTGGAGATTTGGAAAGATTTTGGAATTTGAAATTTGAAAGAAGTTGTGACCGCACCCATGAGGGTTGCCTACGTATCCTTTTGGAGGAATCAGGTCAGTCGTAGTTCGAACAAGAGTCTGATTAAAAATAGAATAGTTGATTTGAAGAAGGAGATTGAATTAGAAATTGGATTTGATTTGAAATTAGAAGAGGAGATTGGAAATTGAAATTGAGAAGATTGGACTTGCTTTGGAAATATTGAGGTTTAAGAAACCTAGACTTAGGAAAGATGATGTTTAGGAAAGACTTGAGAGTTAGAAAGATTTGACTCGAACCTTGGACTTAGAAGATTTGGAAAGATTAGATTTTAGGAAATGTTCGAAAAAGTTCAAATTAGGAAAGTGTCATTTTAGGAAAGTTTCATTTTTGGAAAGTTTTCGAATTAAGAAAGTTTTGGAATTAGGAAAATTTTGAATTAGGAAAGTTTCAACTTAGGAAAGTTTTGAATTAAGAAAGTTTCATTTTTGGAAAGTTTTCAAATTAGAAAATTTTTCATTTTAAGAAAGGTTTTAAAAGAGAAAAGGTTTTGAAAATAAGAAAGGTTTAAGTTTAGAAAGTTTTAGAATTGGAAAGATTTGGAGTTTGAAGAAAGTTTAGAATTTAGAAAGTTTTAGATTTAGAAAGTCTTAACTTAGGAAAGTGTTTGAACTTGGAAAGTTTAGAATTTGGAAAGATTTTGAAATTTAGAAAATTAGGATTTTGAAAAGATTTGGGTTTAGAAAGTTTTAACTTAAGAAAGTTTTGAATTTGGAAGGATTTGAAATTTGAAAAGTTTAAGATTTAAAAAGTTTTAGAGTTTGAATTTTAGAAAATCTTAAGATTAGGAAATGTTGAGTTTAGGAAAGATTTGAAAACTTGAATTTGGAAAGTTAAGATTTGAAAAGGAGCTGAATTAGGAAAGATGTGAAAGTTGAAAGTTTTAGGAAACTTATGGTTTAGAAGGGTAGGAAATTAGGAGAGAGTTGAATTAGGAAAGATTTAGATTTTGAGTTTTGAAATTTAAGAAAGATTTTTATGTTCAAGTTAAGATTTAGGAAAGTAGAAGATTAGGAAGGAGTTGAGTTAAGAAAAAGTTGGATTAGGAAAGGATTGGATTTTGTTTCTAAAAAAACGAGGGTTTGATTTTGTTTCAAAAAACGGAGGATATAATTTAGTTTCCTAAACGGGAAGATTGGATTTGGTAAGAATTTGGAAAGGGGAAGTTTCTAGAAACCCTAGATTTGGAAAACTATAGTTTTGACGTAGAAAATAGGTTTTGGAAATGTGTATAGTTTTGATGTAGAAAAGAAGAGATTTTGGAAACCTAGGTTTTGAGGCAAGTTTGAAAATCATGTTTTTGGAAAGAGAATTAGGGTTTCCTAATGGTGGGTTCTAGGGCTTGACTTGGGCTCTACGGAAAGAGTTTTTGGAAAGTGCGTTTTTGGAAACGACGGTTTTTAAAAGAGCATCCTAGGGAGGAGTTTTTAGAAAGTGAATTCGAAGAGAGAGTTTTTGGAAAGAGATTTTAAAGGGGAGGAGTTTTTCTAGGAAAGAGACCTAGGGAACGTTTTTGGAAAGTGGACTTTGAAAAGAGCGTTTTGGAAAGGAGTTGAAAAAGGAAAGTTTTGAAAAGAGTTTTTAGAAAACAATTTTGGAAAGAGGATTTTTTTGGGAATTATGTTGAAAAAGAGATTTTTAAGAAGAGATTTTTGAAAAGAGAGCTTTTGGAAAGTATGAAAACGTCTCACTTTCCTAAAGCGATTCTAGCCATAAGAGGACTAGAATCACCTTAAGAAAGTGGTTTTGAAAACAACAAGGGTTGAAAATATGGACCATGTTGGTCACTTTGAATGTAACACTTTCCTAAAGCAATCCTAGCCATGGAAAGACTAGAATCACCCTAGGATTGTGATTTTGAAAACGTGATTTTGAAAACATGTTTTGAAAAAGGAGATTTTAATGCAATTTTGAAAACAAGTTTGAAAACGATTTTGAAAACAACTTTGAAAACGACTTTTGGAAAGTGCAAGATCATGATATGCACAATGCAATTTTGGGGTCGTGAACATACAAGGTTAAGGCTTCACCACATAATCAAGGGGGCCGAACCCATGTGGTCTCCAGTTAGACTAGAAGAAAGCCCCCGACACGGTGACTCTCCAATAGCCCAATCCGACACATGGACTAGGAATCCTCTTGTTTCAAGCATGCAAAGAAAGGGGGGGAAAGAGATGGGGGATTAAAATAGAGAAAACCCAAGTGGGTTAGGAGAGAGAAGAGAGAGGGGGAAGTGCGGAAATTTAAAGAGAAAGCCTACCGTATGTCTTGTTTATTTTGCGCGCTTTGCTTGTCTTCGGTCTTCAGTCTTTGTCTTGATCTTCGTCTTCAATCTTCAAGAGTTGTCTTCAAGCTTTAGATTGCAGCTCTTCAAGTCTTCAAAGGAGGGTTGAAGGCTAGTGTATGAGTGTATGACAGTGTATAAGAGTGTATATGAGGCTAGGGTTTGTGTAGGGTGGCTAGGGTTTGGAAAACCTAGGGAGCTAGGGTTTAGGGAGTGCACAAACTCTGTATATCGAATTATATGATTTCTAGACTGATTTTGCCGACCTCTTTCACTTTAGAAGAGGCTCTGTATTTATAGAGATTGGACAATACTGGCGCCTGTTGTAGTGGCGCTAGGCCAAACTTCACACTGGGGCCACTAGGAGTGGTGCCAGGCCATTTTTTAGCTTGGCGCCACTAGTAGTGGCGCTAGCCATTTAGGAAATGTTTAAGGTCGGCAAGCAACGTATCTTTGACTAGATTTGGGCGCATGTATTAGTGACTACCATGTAATTTTTAGCCTGGCTTCACTAGGAGTGACTCCGGAAAGTTTGGAAATGATTTGAAGCCGCCGGGAATGACCCGGAAGGCTAGAAAAGAGTAGGAACACTTAAAATAGTGTCCTAGAGGTATTTGACTTGAAAAATGAGGACAAGATGTGTCAGAAGGGTTGACTGAGCCTTTGGAGGCAAAATGGTCAATCGAGTCGAGAAACTGTCAAGACAGACTCGGACTGCCCCATAAGAAGACTTGAGATTTGAAAACATTATTCAGAATGTTCCCAAAGGTTGCCGGTTTGATTCCCAGAGCCGGTGTGGTTGGAAAAGGTGACCGGCCCTCTAAGGGCAAAATGGTCATTTTGTACCGGGTTGGCCGGAACTGACTCGGAATGATTCGGAAAGATAAGAAAATATTGAGAATACTATAAGAAGCATTCTCGGGAGGTTACCGGTTTGATACCCAGAGCCGGTGTGGTCGAAAAAGGAGACCGACCCACCAGGGGCAAAACGGTCATTTTATACCGGGTTGGCCGGAACTGACTCGGAATGATCCGGAAAGGTAAGGAAAGGTTGAGAATACTATAAGAAGCATTCTCGGGAAGTTACTAAAGGGGCCCTGATTGGAACCGTCTCGAGAAAGAAACTGTCTCGAGAGAGGGATTGAAAAGGGGACTTACCGTCTTCGGAAAGACGTGCCTGATTGGAACCGTCTCGAGGAATAAACTGTCTTGAGAGAGGGATTGAAAAAGGGACTTACCGTCTTTGGAAAGACGTGCCTATTTTAGAACTGTCTCGAGGAATAAACTGTCTCGAGAGAGGGATTGGAAAAGGGGACTTACCGTCTTTAGAAAGATGTGTCTGATTTGGAACCGTCTCGAGGAATAAACTATCTCGAGAGAGAGATTGGAAAGGAGACTTACTGTCTTCGAAAAGACGTGCCTGAATTGGAACCGTATCGAGGAATAAACTGTCTCGAGAGAGGGATTGGAAAGGGGACTTACTGTCTTCAAAAAGACGTGCTTGATTGGAACCGTCTCGAGGAATAAACTGTCTCGAGAGAGGGATTGGAAAGGGGACTTACCGTCTTCGAAAAGACGTGCTTGATTTGGAACCGTCTTGAGGAATAAACTGTCTTGAGAGAAGGGTTGGAAAGGGGACTTACCATCTTTGAAAAGACGTGCCTGATTTGGAACTATCTCGAGGAATAAACTATCTCGAGAGAGTGATTGGAAAGGGGACTTACCGTCTTCGGA
Source organism: Euryodendron excelsum (assembly GCA_033060915.1). NCBI lineage: Eukaryota > Viridiplantae > Streptophyta > Magnoliopsida > Ericales > Pentaphylacaceae > Euryodendron > Euryodendron excelsum. The sequence continues at coordinate 18,345,936 of CM065397.1, forward strand.
AAGACGTGCCTGATTTGAAATCGTCTCGAGGAATAAACTGTCTCAAGAGATGGGTTGGAAAGGGAACTTACCGTCTTTGAAAAGACGTGCCTGATTTGGAACCGTCTCGAGGAATAAACTGTCTCGAGAGAGGGATTGGAAAGGGGACTTACCGTATCCAGAAAGACGTGCCTGATTGAAACCGTCTCGAGAAATAAACTGTCTCAAGAGAGGGATTGGAAAGGGGACTTACCGTCTTTAGAAAGACGTGCTTAATTCGAATAGATTTATCATCTCGAGGAATCAACTGCCTCGAGAGAGGGGTTGGAGTTGGAATTGGAAAAAACAATGCCCTTAAGGGCATTTTGGTCACTTTGCCTCTATTTGGGCCTGGTGGGCCCGTGAAGCGATGGACAGATGGGATTTGGACTTAGAAAGTTGGTTTCGATTGGAATATGCCCATAATGACTTGAACACAAGTCTGGACTGAGTGTAGACTGCCGAGCGATCAAAAATGGGGTGCTTACAATGGGCATCTCTAATTTTTCTAGATTTTTCATAACAATCAAATCCACGATAACCTTACACAAAAAACCAAATTTTAGCTAATAGTTCAAACGAATTGCCAGACGTTGATTCCTTCCCTGTTGTTAGTTTAATCCTGCAGTCTCCTAAAAGTATTCTTCTTTTACATGAATTAATGCCTAAATCTCCTTGTACAGGTCTTACAACTGTTGGGTTTTGCTCCTTGCAATATCATCTCGATCGAAAAGGAAAAGAAGGGCAAGGTTCAAGGCCTATATAAGAAAGACTATATCTCCTTGGTTAAATGCACCAGTTAACAGCTTAGCTAGTAACTTTTAAATTTAACAAAATTACTCTTGAAAATGTGAAAGTTAAAGTTTAGCTAGTGGAAAAACTTAGTGGGTGTCTTTGGGGTGAGGAGAGAAAATTGTGTGATTGTAACAATTTTTCACATAGTGTATTTTTCTTTAGGGCTAGTGGTTATTCTCCTATTTTAGGAGTTTTTCACTTTAATCTTTTTGTTTTGTTTTTCTCTATTTATTTTGATAGGGCCAAATTCCTAACAAGTGGTATTAGAGTCTTTTTTTTTGTTGTAATTTTTTCTTGAAATTTTGAGTATACTCTGTAGTTGTAATTTTGACTAATCTTCCATATCAGCAAAGATTTTCTTAAGATTATTAAATGTTCCTTTTTGTGGGGTGGAGCTTTGCTATGGTAGTGTGGATACATACAGTTTAAGGAAGTTCTGTCTAGAAGATTAGGTAAGCGGGACTAGTGTGAACTATCCAATCTTTCCTAAGAATCTTGAAGTTCTGTCTAGGAAAGATTTGAATCTTTTCTAAAAACTTACTTAATGAGTACTTTTCATTTCTACAGTAAAAATTCATCAAGGTAATATCAGAAAGTAGAGCTTCAAATCCTATCAGATTTGATGTGAAAAAATTTGATGGGTGGATCAATTTTGGTTCGTGGCAAGTGTAAGTTAGGGATATTTTGATTCAACTAGGATTACATAAGGCGTTGAAAGACAGACTAATCCCTAAAGTTAGCAATGATACTAGCTTGAGCAAATCTAGAATGAGCGATAAAAATTAGAAGGATCTGGATTTGAGAGCAGTATGTTCGATATGTTTGTGCCTAGCCAAAAATATTCTTGCAAATGTGCATGAAATATCTATGGCAAAGGAACTCTGGAAAAAACTTGAAGAGTTGTATCACAAAGGGCGTCTTAAATCGGGTGTATCTGAAGGAGTAGTTTCAATCATTGTGGATGAGTAAAAGTACAATTATTTCAGATCATTTAAGTGTTCTCAATGGCATCATCTCTGAACTCGAATCTATTGAATTAAAATTAAAGATGAGGATCAAGTTTTAAGGTTTATGTGGTCTCTTCCATCTTCTTATGAGCATATGAAGCCTATTTTTATACATAGGAAGGAGAAAATGATTTTTTTAGAGGTTACTAGTAAACTGTTTTTTTGAAGAAAAAAGACCAGACAGTGGATGTAATCATTCCCTTGATAACCTAGCAATGGCAATTGGTGATTGGAAGAAGAACTCCATAAAAAAAAAAAAAGTAGTCTGCTAGGTGTGTGGACAATCTAAGCAAGTCAAGAAAAATTGTCCAAAAACTGGAGTGAGTTTAACAATATGCGCTAAGTCAGTGAACGGAGATACTGATAATGACGCTAATACTGTGTCTCTTTGTATAAACGATGATGTCGCATGATAGAGGATGTGTTACTATTATCAGGTTCATAAGTTTGCACACGGGCATTGATTTGATGTTGATGCAGGGTGTGTGGTGAAAATTCATGTCGATGGCTGATGAACTTCCAAGAAAGCTAAACATGACAGTTGCATTATAATTTTTTTGCAAAGTTGTTTTTTGACATGGGCCGAAGTGAAATGCTTGGAATTAGTTTATTCTGAATGCATATACTTTTATGATGGAGCATGATAGCAGGAGCTATAAAGATCTTCATTAAGATGGAGTGTGACTGTGGGACCAGTCGAAATTGCAAAGGTGGAGATTTGTTGGGTTTTTCTCTTTGCAATTCCACATTGGTTGGGAAGAAAAAGGAGGGTAAGGCTTAAGGTCTATATAAGATGGGCTATATCTTCTTGGTTAAGTGCACCAATCAACAGTTTAACTAGTAACTTTTGATTTTAATAAAATTCCTTTTGAAGAGGTGAAAGTTAAAATTTAACTAGTAAGGAAGCTTAGTGAGTGTCTTTGGGGTGAGAAAGAAAAATTGTGTAATTATAATAATTTTTTACATAATATATTTTTTTCTGAGATTGGGGATTTTTTTTCCTATTTTAAGAATTTTTTACGTAAATCTTTGTATTTTATTTTTCTCTATTTATTTTAATATTTTTATCAAATGATAGATCCAAAAAGAGAATAAATTTAAAAGGGCAAAATTCCCAACAATGGACTAGTGTGGTAGTGAAGAGCTGCAAACCATCAAATTGGTGCTACTCTGGTGCTTCCTTATAATCAGATTCAAAGGGAAACCTTGCCAAATAGTAAATTGCAATGATTGCATTATCATACACAAAATAATTAAACATATTTTAATAATCAGATTCTTCGATTTGGTTGATACTAAGATAGAGAAGAACTCATATATGTGTATGTATATCTGTATGTGGTGTGCGGTGGTGGTGGGTTCAGGGGGTGGCCTGCGGTGGGATGAGGGGGTGGTATGTTGTGGTCGGCAGTGGCGTCTGTGCGGGTGGTGTGCGGTGGGGGGATGAGGGGTGGTGTGCAGTGGCCGTGCAAGGGGCAAGAGAAATTGACGAAGAGAAGGAAGAGGAGTGTTTCAGCCGTGGCAGTCTACCATAAGGAGGAAGAAAACGGGAAGGAAGAAAAGAAATTTTTTCTTTTATTAAGGGTGAAGTTGTCTTTTCAAATATTCATTTTGGAAGGAATCCTCTGTAACTCAGTCCATCTAGTGCGTGTGGTATACACACTATTAATTTTAATAGTTTTCATCTAGCTTACGAAAGAGTCCAAAGTATATGAGGGTTATGTATTTACTTTTTAATTACAAAAAAGTCATTTGATTTTCGCTGAAACCCAAAAACATTAAATGTAATTAGTCCTAATATATAATAGAGGAAGAGGCACAGTTCTTCAAGTATGGGTTAGGGATAGCAATTTAACTCAAAAAATTCGAGTCCCACCTTTCTCCACCTCTACTAGTAAAGGTTTGGGGTATGAATAAATAGGTTAAAGACAAAATATGAGAGAAAATATAACCCGAGACCAGTATGACATGGGGTAGGATTTGGGTTACCCGGTCCGGTAATATTATGAAATCCCTAAATACTAATTATATATTTTAGTAATACAAATTATCATTGATAAATATATATAAGTAAAAATTTGGATTTTTTTATTACTTTTTATTATTGAAATTTAGTATATTTCTTTACTAATTTTATATTGTATTAGTGTTTGTATAATTTTAATTTTATTTTTAGAGAATTAGTTCTATTTTAAGATTTTATATGAGTTTAACTCGTTTCAATTTGAACCTCGATTAACAAATAAATGGGACGAGAATGGGATGGGTAAGTTTAACCCATCACAGGTTTGAGGTAGGTATGGGATAAAATTTTTCTATTCAGGACGAAGTAGGGTTTAGTCTAATCTGTACCAAACTCACTTATTTGCCATCCTAGTATGGATACAAATATGAGCTTTGAAATTTTGCTTGTGCTTTTTAGAATGCTCAAATGGAGGGGCAAAAAGAATAATAACAACAAAGCAGGTGCAGTTATCAAACAAATTGCAATGCCGTTACATTATTGTCTTGTAAGCTCCTTATTTAATGTCTTCTCTCTTGACCTGACCTACACCTTTGTAGCCTCTACTAAGTAAATTTGACCCTAAATTGAGAGAGGTCAAGCTCAAAACTCTGTTATTCTGTAATCTCACACAAAAATGTCTAGTTTCATCTAGGTGTTGACCACAGAAACAGCAACCTTTAACTGCCAAATTCCCTAAACTCGGCCTGAGCCCGACATTTGGTAGCCCAGCCTGAAGATAATAATTTTAATTAGCATTTACCTATTTAAAATTAATTATTATTTTTTTAAATTTAGTTTAAAGTTTCAACCAATATTTAAAAAAAAGTTAATTTGAAATTGCCAAAACCGGCACACCTAGCCCCCCCAAAGCCCGCCCACCAAGCCCTAGCCAAAGCCCACCTATAGGTCACTTGCAGGCCTGGGCCTAGGGCCCTGGCTTTCGGCCCTGCCTGGCCCTCTTTTTGTGCAGGAGCCCGATAGGCCCAAGACCGAACCGGGCAAGGCCCAATTTCATTCCTGTAGAAAAGTGATTTGAAGTCTCGGCCGTTTTTTAAAATTGAAAGCTTAAGCCAAGGATTTTAATCATTGAGTACATTAGGTAGCACCAAAGGAGACACCTATACAATCATATATGCTCAATGCCTAGTAAAAAAGAAAAAGAAAAAGAAAAATTCCCAATCTTTATCTAATGGCATCTCTCTCTCTCGCTCTCTCTCGGGTACTGCAGTCAAAAGTCTAAACATAATTTACCAACCTTTTGGAGCTGACTTTTTCTTTCCTTTTTTTCTTTTCGCCCTCCTATTTTTTACCCCCGTTATTTTCTCTTGAGAATTCCTAATTATTAGAAACAAATCATTACCAAAAGGATCACACATTATTGAAGAACCAATTAAATAAGCCAAGATCCATTTAATATAGAAACTACGAAATATACACATATAGACACAGAGGCAATTACTAAAATTCACAGCCTTTAATTAAAAGTTCCCCCTGTATATATAACATAGCTTATTGTCCAAACCTTCCACAATACTCATCCCTACATTCTCTTTCCTCTGAATAGGTTTTTTTCTTCTCTCCATTCACACTGCAACTTCAAGAAATCCACAGTTTCTGGGTTTTTTTCCTTCTTCTTTACTTCTTCAGTTCTTTGGTATATATAACAATGTGATTTCTTATTACTATGTACTGTTTTCGATCAGGAACTTGATCCCCAGAGATGGGTAGAAGAAAGATTGCTATAAAGAAGCTGGAGGACAAGCATGTGAGATATATAACTTTCTCCAAGCGGCGCAACGGTCTCTACAACAAGGCAACAGAATTCTGCATGGTGAATGATGCCCAGATCGCCATTCTAGCACTCTCTCCAAGTCACACTCCAAGGGCTTTCGGCTTCGGACACCCTTCGCCCGATGCAGTCATCGATGCCTTCCTCGCCGGTTCCGCTCCTGTCATGGTTAAGGATCAGTCTAATTTGATTCCTTTATATGGTGAAGTCAAGGCACTGGAAAGAGAGGCAACGATCGAAGAACAAAAGCAGATGGGTAGTGGTGGTGGTGGTGGAAATTGGTGGGAGAGCGAAGATTATAAAGAGTGGAAGTCCATAGATGAGGTACGTGCCCATGCAGAAGCCCTAGAGCAACTCATGCACACCCTGGTGGCACAGATGAATTCTGTTTCATCTTCGTCGAAGGCTCCTGATTAGTTTTTTTTTTTTTTTAGTACATAAAGTGGATACACAAATAGGCTACTGATCATTAAGTCTTATTGTTATCAATTATTCGGATGTTATTGGGATTCCGTAAGATTGAAGTTTCGTGAATGTTGAAGAAGGATATGAGTTTATTATAAATCCCGTAGTGTTAGTACGTACTTTTGATTTGAAAGATTGTAGTGGGGTTAAATTAAATTGGAAAATGCTATTTTTACAAAAACAAAAAGTTGTACACAAACTCCTTTTATGATGACATGGCTGTGATCATTTTGTAATTTAAATTCATTATTGGTAGGTGTTTTGTTTTAAGGTAAAAAGCTTTCATTAGACGTATTATTCTTAATAAAAATCCTGTTTAAATTTAGACTAAAGGTAATATTATACAATTAGAAAATTCATAGATGATGGTATGGTTGAATGAGGTTCTTTTATTTTATTTTTTAAAATACACATGTTATAGTGGCACTTAATTATAAAATTATATTGCCATTCCACGCGAGTGAATTTTTTTGTCATTTTTCTTACACTAATGAATACTTCAAGAAGGAAAATCCTAATCTTCTAGAAAATTTATATTGAAATTTTTTTCAAAATGAAGTGGCAGTGTTATTTTTATAATTAACAGTCATTATGATGGAGTTTCTGTTTTAAAATAAATGACTCTCTTTCAATCACATTATACTGGTGATAAATTTTGTTTGTATTTTTTTTATTGTATGACATTATACCCTTTTGAGATTTATGAGCATTCTCACATTTAACTTTACTTTGTGTAAACCCTCCATGGCCAATGTTGCAAGAGAGATTTTCATATTGAATACTGTGGGAAAAAAATGATTCCTGCCACCTGCTTAATTTTACCAGTTGGAAAATATTATTTTTTGTTAAATTTTTACAAAAAAATCGTACTAGAATGATGTGATAATAATATTTTTATAATTAAGAGTCAACACTATGATTAGTGGTTTTTTTTTGAACGGATCACATTTAAACATATCATTTTCGTGATAAATTTTATATAAATTTTTAACTGTTAAAAATTTGTAAAGTCAAAACTTACCTCACACATATTAATAAAATGAATTACTTAAGACCCTGTTAACACCCCATTTTCCCTTAACCTATTATTGATTGTGGCATTAATTTCAAAATAACCCATATGTTTAACTCTCACATGGTCAAAAACTACGAGGTGCCACTGGTTCGAGGCTGTAGACAGTTTTGAACTTTGAAGGTGTGAGATCAGGACTCAAATCAAAGACTCATGCTCAATTTTTTTGCAAAAGTCAAAACGTTTTGAAATGATCTCCTTGCGAGTTACAACCCATTTCAAAATTCCAGTTTCACTATTTCCAAAACCTAAACTCCATTCCCATCATATTTTGGTTTGAAACTTGATTTTTTATCATAAAAAATAATTTCCAAAACTTAAAGGTTGAAAGTAATAGTTTCCCATTTTGCCGAAACTTTAAGTTAGAAAATAGTATTTCTAAACTTTTTCAAACTTTGATTTAATTGAAGTTTATTTTCTAATATTTTTGGTTAGAAATTTTTTTTTTCCAAACCTTTGAATTTACTAAAAGACGTTTTAAGTCAAAAGATTTTGGTTGGATATACTATTTTCCTAAACATTTTCCAGACTTGGATTTTGTTTAAAGTCATTTTCTAAAAGTTTTGGTTGAAATCTTCCTAACCATGCATTTTCAAATTTGCGATTTTATTACAAAACAATTTTCAAAACTTGTTGGTTGAAATAATGTTTTCTAATAATTTTTCAAGACATTGTCTTCTTTAGATTTATTTCCTAAAACTTTTAGGCCGATGAATACTATTTTTGAAGATATTTCCAAACTTAAATTCCATAAGAATATTTTCCAAACAGTATTGGTTGGAAAATGCTATTTTCAACCCTTTCATACTGTTAAATTTCATAAAAATCATTTTCCTAAATGGTAAAGTTGAGAGATATTGAGGAGAGGGGTTAACTCAATGGTAGTGGTGCCCCACCCATGACTAATATCATGGATTCACTCACCCTTCGCTTCTCCAAGGCTTTAACCCTCTAATGTATCAAAAAACAAAAGTTAGAGCTGGTATTTTCCCATTAATTAGATTTTTATTTAAAATTACTTTTCAAAACTAGGGGCGATCATAAGAAATAACCAATAGCAAAGGAGGATAAGGCCCAATTTTTGGCAATGTACGGTACCTAGCACATTCCCTACTCGTAACTGTCCTCCTGAGCCCAGTTTTGGTTCATCTGGACCTACAATGGAGTCAACCTAGAAAGGGTCCAGCTTCCGCTCATATGCTTTTTCAAGACCTAATTTACATAGATTACTCTAATTTAGGTAGGAACTCCCCTATTCCAAAACCAATGCTCTTAATCATTTTAGAAGGATCGCATTCCATCATCAGACCGGCTTTTGCACAACCTTAGTCATGCCCATTTGCATGCTCTCTCAAGTCATCTCTGGTTTTCACAATCCTTTTTCCATGATATTGGCCCTAATTTCATAGCTATTTCATATTGCACTATCTTTGCAAACATTAATTTGATCATATTCTTTGAAAAATAACAACTTTATGGCTCTATTTTTGGAAGTGGACTCATTGGTTCACATTTTTCATTCGTGTGATTATTCTTTAGTAGGGGGATGACAGGATGGATGAGCCTGCTAAGTGTGATAGGATATTAGAGAAAGTCGCTATTGACGGCAATTTCTGTCGCAATATTGAGCCTATTAAACATGCCTTGCTCAAATCGACAATGCATGAAGGTTCAATTTTAGTAGCTATACATAAAAGGTAATTTTACTTATGGACCTCTAGTCCAGTGGGAAAGAAGTGCCAATACTTCTTCACATTTTAAAGAAAATCAAATAATAACTTGAAGTGTGACGGTCAATATTATCACAACCAATGTTTTAAGACCTAGATCATTAAGTAAACCGAAAAAAAGATCAAGGCTAAAGGTTAATGTTCAATCAATAAGTCAACCAAAATTGAACCGTGACATCCTAATTATATCATGAATATATTTAAACTTAGAATTTTATTAAGAATATATTATAATAATTTAGAATTCAAGATTGCATATATATTTATATATATTTGTTTAAAAAAAATTCTTTTAAGTAATAAAATTTAGCATGTCTTGACTACATTAGAAGTTTCTTTTTTCTTTGGGTTTATTTCAACTCCCCTTGATGTTTTTATTTTCTTATGCCTCAAAAAGAGAGCTCTCCCTGATAGTTGTTTTGTACCTTTTGCTTGATGAGTTTTTGTTTAGCAGAGTTTCTATTGCATACCTTCACATCACATTTATGCATTCCCCAATAGCTTGAAAAGAGGTGAAATAGAGGCAGGTACTAGCCATCATTTTTTTTTGAATAATAATATATCTTCTTCACAAAAGTAACAAAGTTGCCACCATGGTGACGAGACTCGAGAACTAAAAATTTGGCGGCTGTTACCTTACAAGTAGGCCTGTCAATAAATTGGATCTGGTCCAAATCTATTAGACCCCGATCCAATCCATAGACATCAGATCCAGATTTGCCACTTAGATTTAACCCAATTACCAGACCCGATTTATTATTATTTTTTTTAAGAGGGATGGGTTACTATAACTTTCTATACTAGCAGAGATAAAATATTTTCACTCATCAGCAGTCAACAAATTATATTCTTGGAAATCCTACATGATCTATTCATACTTTCAAAATCTAAAATTAGAACTATCAACATCCAAATCCAAATTTTCAACTAACATCTAATAAAATATTCCATACATACTTTTAACAAAAATCTTAGCACAAAGTCAACGTTGTAATTCAAATCACAATGATGTTTTTTAACTTTGATCTTTGAGAATAATCCCTGCAAAGCCAACACTTATTTATCTTGCAATGAGAATGGACACGGCTTGGATGATTTGTCTCCCTTGATCCATCATTTCTTCATAAGAAATAAGTCTTGTATTAGGCAACCTCAACCGAGAAGCTGATATACCGAATCCTAGTCATAGCATGAAATGCAATTTAATAAGTTTATCCTTTTGTAAGAAAATGTTAAGCGAGAAGATTAGAGCGTTAAATGAAGATTCAGATCTGTATACAACAATTAAAAGTTAAACATAACAACTGACTTCATATCGAATTGGCAAGTAGCCATCTTAGCAAAAATTTGTAGATATTCAACTTCATTTAACCAGACATCAGCACAGGGACAAAAACAAAAGCATTTGAATTATCAGAGCTCAAATATTTAGATTACGGTAGCTATTTATAGCTCTGGTCTTCACACTCAATCACATTGAAATTTAATTTCTTCATCATTAATAAGGAAAGCAATTTGACAAAGTCCAACTCTTACTGTCGAGTGTCAAGTGCTCAAAGAAAATATTGGAGAAGTAAATGAAAACCAATGAAATATACATGTTCTTACTTCTATAAACAATCATGCCCCTTACATTCTCTCACTAACATCACCTAAATAGCAATACAGAGAAGAAATGGAGAGGTCATTGAGCTATTCCATAAGTTAAGCAAAAGTGGAATTACTTCTTTTCTTTTAAATATCTTCTGTAGTGAATGAATCTTGTCAAATTAGCCATTTGAGTGCATAATAGTAGAAAGAGGACCATTTCTGTGTCTGAAACTGTAGCAAAAAGGTCCAATTTTCAGCAAAGGATATACATATTAAGGAAAAAATAAAAATGAGAAAAAGAAATCCTTTACACATCTCATACTAATTTCTTTTTGAATCTGACCAGCCACATACATGCAAAAGTATATATCAAATCACACTACTAAAAAAAGCCCCATTTGCGACAGATTATTTGTGACGGCTAGTTATGCCGTCACAAATACCTTATTAATTGCGACAGCAATGGCCCCGACGCAAATAATATTATTTGTGACGGCACTATTTGCGACGGCAACACTGCCGACGCAAAAAAGCTTCCAAAACGACGTCGTGTGGCCAGATAAAAGCGACCCCCTCACTATTACGACGGCGTATTTGCGACCGGATGGGCCGTCGCAAATGAGTAAGTGAAACGGCGTCGTTTTGATAGCAAAATTTATTTCCCCCGTTTTCCTTGTCTTTCCCTCAAAATTGTGGCCCTAATTGATCGACGACCTTGAGACGCCGCAATCCATCAGTCTTTCCTCTTCCCTCACGCACAGCCCTATTTTGTTCGACGAGAGAGACACCGCCCTCCATCACTCTTCCCTCTTCCCTCATCCCTCACGTTGGCTGAGGGAGGGACAACCTTCATCCTTCTTCCGTCATCCCTGACATTGGCTGGAAGAGACACCGCCGGAAGCCGCCAGAAGCTATCAACGCCGGATGCCCTCGCTGCCAGAAGCTGTTGACGCCGGAAGCCCTCGCTACCAGAAGCCATTGATGTCGGAAGCCCTTGCTGCCGGAAGCCGCAGGATCAATCGATTGGTAAGCTCATCTCCCTCTTAAATGTTGATCAATTTTCATTGTATATCAGCAAATTGACTTCCATGTCCAAAAACCATTTAGTGTGCCCATAAAACTAAGCATCTGCCGGAACCCCTTGCATGCCAGTTCGCAACCAATCTTAGGAATTGCAGGAAGTGCAAGAGTCTAGTGGGGTGGGTTTGTGGACGGGTATTAGGAAAGGCTGGCCAAAGTTCTGTAAGATATTGTCTATGTGCATTATGTGTGGTGCAAGGAAAACAGCTTCCGTATCAAAATCCGAGATATTGTCTTCCAAAATTTTCTACTTTCTTGAAAATCTTTTTCCTAATATTTTAGATTTTCATGCAAGACAACCAACCAAAATTTCTCATTTTCTTGGAATTTATTTTCCCCAATTCTCAAGAGAAACAAGCAGAGCCTAAGGTTTTCCCTATGAGAAAATTATCCAATATAATGAATTTAGCTTTAGAAAGAGTGGAGTTTTGGACATATTATTAGATCCAAAAGCAAACATGTTGATAGGTTGCTGAAGGGGATTTTCAAATAACACAAGTTTATTAACAAGAAAGATAAGGAAGCCAGCAAAAAAAAATGTATCAAAAGAAAAAAAAACGAAAAAGATCTTTAATCTAATACGAGCATATTTGGAGTAGGGAGCATTCCCTGCAGCTCATATGGCATCGAAATGTAAAGACTTCTTCAACATACCACTGTTTATGCATGAACTGCTATGCCAAACCTCAAACTTCCATGCATATTGCCAGTTAGTTTTAAGAACTGTTAGGGACAGAAACAGAGCCATTTATAAAATGAAAATTGTGAACATGAAAAGTATCTCTAAGACTCATAACACATTAACATATAATGCCTGGGTCTTAGAGGAGGCAAGCAGATTACTTGAAATCTCACAAAACTCAACATAACTTGAAGACATCTTACCCACTGATAGTAGACTTTAAAATTCTATCGCAAGAATTCAGCAGTGATTGTAACAGAAGACTCAGAAGAAAAAAAAAATTCGTCATGCTGAGTGGTTCAGTAACATAAGCTGGGCAATATTTTTTTATCCTTTAATGACACATTCAGCTAAACATTCGTCATGTTGGTGCCACTAAAAAATTTCCATGACTCTGAAAGCCATTTGATTTTGTTTCTTTTTTTTTTTTCCTTTCCCTACTGTCTGGGCGGTCGTACATGTTCTTGCCAGTTCCATTCCCTGGTAGCAAACTCATACAATGCATGGGTTACAAATATATTTATTTTTGAAATTTGAGAAATAAATTCTAATTAAAGTACTTTACAATCTATGAGTATATATATGAACTATCATACAACATCCAAACTAAATTAGGATTATGTTTTATGGGTGGTGACTGTAAACCAGAGAAGTGTTTTTTTTTCTTCCCCTACTGTCTGGGTGGTGACTGTTGTGAGCTACAGTTACTATTTGTACATATGAGAATGAGGATAAATACATTAGGCTCATGTTTTAACCTTTTGTATGTTGGTTTTCTTATGCAAATAAGAAGAAAAAAAGAAAATAATGTTTTGGGTTAGATTTTTGAATTTTTTACACTTAACTTTTAAAGGAAAATAATGTTTTCCATGCCGTTTGGGTACTAAAATCCCGAAACGGGCTCCAAAATCTGTCAAACTTGACACGTAGGAAGGTCTAGACACAAGTGACGTGTAGGAACAAACGGCATAGTCACCGGACTCTCGGGGTGGGAGTTTTGAAGTTTTTCCACTTAACTTTAAAAAAAAAAAACAATGTTTTCTGAGCCGTTTAGGTACTAACATCCCGAAACGGGCTCCGAAGTCCGTCAAACTTGACACGTAGGAAGGTCTAGACACGAGTGACGTGTAGGAACAATCGGCACGGTCGTCAGACTTCTGGGGTGAGAGTTGTGAAGTTTTTCCTCTTAACTTAAAAAAAAAAAATGTTTTCCGAGCCGTTTAGGTTCTAAAATCCTGAAACGGGCTCCAAAAATGTGATGATATGTAATTTGCATTTGATGCCCTAACTATGGCTGTATTGGTGGGATGGCTAATGGAGACCATTACGGCCGAAGGAGGATCATGACTTTATTTTTGTCTTTGCAACGAAAAAAAAAAAAATGCAACTCACTACTCAAGATTCTATATTTTTCTTGTATCATTTTATCTCTTTTGTCACTGGTTAGAAATTATCCGTTGATCTTTCTATTCTGGTTCTCTTCTTGAGTTTGGCCTTCTCTCGTGTTTGGTAGTGCTATTAGATATAATTTACTGCAAATAGCCTATGTGTATGTGATATCACGCATTAAAATTTCCATATGTTCTAATGGCTGTGTTTATTTGCTTGATCTTCTTTTTAAAATTTTCATTTCCATAACTGTTTTCTTGTCCCTGGCTTCATTACAAACTGCCTAATGATTTTGAGATCTAGAAAGCAGTGTTTTAATTCTGGATTTGGTCGAATCGGGAAAACAAACGAAGAAGAGAAACTTGACATAAACAAAAAAAAGAAAAAAAAGAAAAAAACACTAAAATCTGAAACTTAACATATTTTCTCAAATCCTTTCACCTAATTCAGGCATTTGGTACTTTCCACAATGGTTTGAACATGGATAATTTATTCATTTTCCATTTGAGCATTTTTATGATTGATTTTTTTTTTTTTTTGTGGCTTTGTTACCTCTACTTAAACATGGCTCTTAGGTGGTGTGTATCTCAACAAAAGCATGTCTTTAATTAGTATATAAGTATACTTTAAGTTTTTTCTTGGAATAATAATTCTCCTACGTTGGTAATGTGCATACTTCATTAGAGTTCTTTTTCATGGTGTTCAAGATTTAGCAGAAATCTCTAGTCTTTTGCTGTAAAAGAATTTACTCGTGCTATCTTTTCTGATTGGGGGATGTTGTTTTCCACTTCCTATGTTTTTTACATTTCCATTTATTATTTTTTCTGATATATATGATTAGAATTCTACTGGTTTACTCTCTGATTTATGTCTCTTTTGTGTTTCCTTGTATGCCTTGATAATGATTCTTAGTGGCACTCCTTATGTTCTTTGATTGAGTTGCCTTGAAAGACTGTCTTTTTGTGAAATTGCAGTTCTCAATTTTGCGTGCAGTTGCACTACTACTGGAGATTAAGTTTTTTTCATTGTATTAAACTGCATATCTGGGAATGCTTATATTTATGCAACAAAAATCACCACATTTTTTAAAGTACTTCACCAAGGAGATACCAGGAAAGTAGGCAACTATTATTAGAATTTTTAACAAGAACATAAAGAACAATTAGAATATGAAGAGAACTCTTCTCTCTGAAATATTATTAGTCAAAAACGGCTTAGGTTTTTTCCACATGCTACAACAGAGAGGCAAGTCTTTCCTGGCCTAGTTTTCCAACTACTACTACACCTTTTGGGCGCTTTAAAATCTCCAAATGCCTAACATGAATTACAAGAATCTAAGCCTCATCACAGTGCTTCATGCAGCTAATGATCTGGGAAGGTATGCTGATCTACTTCTTCTTTTTTGATTTGCTGGACAGTGATTGAGTATATGTAGTTCCCTGAGACAAAGAAATGTTAATCAACAAAATTCCTTCAAAAATTCCCAGTCATAACCAACTTCAAGTTGAAGATTCGATTTAAACCTATGGCTTTCAATATTAGTTAGAGGGCACATGCAATCAACCATCAACTAGCTTCCCAAAAAATATTACCATAGAACAAACCTTTTATGTGTAGCACTGGTTTAAAGGGCAATTTCAGATATGCAAGTTTTTACACTTAACTTTTAAAAGAAAATAATGTTTTCTGTGCCGTTTGGGTACTAAAATCCTAAAATGGGGTCCGGAGTCCGTCAAACTTGGCATGTACGAAGGTCTAGACACGGGTGACATGTAAGAACAAACGGCACAGTTGTCAGACCCTCGGGGTGGGAGTTTTGAAGTTTTTCAACTTAACTTAAAAAAAAAAAACAATGTTTTTCGTGCCGTTTAGGTACTAAAATCTCGAAACGGGCTCTGAAATCCGTCAAAGTTGACACGTAGGAAAGTGTATACACGAGTGACGTGTAGGAACAAACGGCACAATCGTCGAACTCCCGGGGTGAGAGTTGTGAATTTTTTACACTTACCTTTTAAAAGAAAATAATATTTTTCGTGCCGTTTGGGTACTAAAATCCCAAAATGGGGTCCAAAGTCCGTCAAACTTGGCACATACGAAGGTCTAGACACAGGTGACATGGAGGAACAAACGGCACAGTCGCCGGACTCTCAGGGTGGGAGTTTTGAGGTTTTTCGACTTAACAAAAAAAAACAATGTTTTTTGTGACGTTTAGTTACTAACATCCCGAAACGGGCTCCAAAGTCCGTCAAACTTGACACGTAGGAAGGTGTAGACACGAGTGACGTGTAGGAATAAATGGCACGATTGCCGGACTCCCGGGGTGAGAGTTGTGAATTTTTTACACTTACCTTTTAAAAGAAAATAATATTTTTTGTGCCGTTTGGGTACTAAAATCCCAAAATGGGGTCCAAAGTTCGTCAAACTTGGCATGTACGAACATCTAGACACGGGTGACATGTAGGAACAAACGGAACAGTCGCCGGACCCTCAGGGTGGGAGTTTTCAAGTTTTCGACTTAACATAAAAAAAAAACAATGTTTTTCGTGCCGTTTAGTTACTAACATTCCGAAACGGGTTCCGAAATCCATCAAACTTGACACGTAGGAAGGTCTAGACACGAGTGACGTGTAGGAACAAACGTCACGGTTGCCGGACTCCCGAGGTAAGAGTTGTGAATTTTTTGCACTTAACTTTTAAAAGAAAATAATGTTTTCCGTGCCGTTTGAGTACTAAAATCCCAAAATGGGGTCCGAAGTCCGTCAAACTTGGCAAGTACGAAGGCCTAGACACGGGTGACATGTCGGAATAAACGGCACAGTCGCCGGACCCTCGGGGTGGGAGTTTTGAAGTTTTTCGACTTAACTTAAAAAAAAAAAATAATATTTTTCGTGCCGTTTAGTTACTAACATCCCAAAACGGGCTCCGAAGTCCATCAAACTTGACACATAGGAAGGTCTAGACACGAGTGACGTGTAGGAACAAACGTCACGGTCGCCGGACTCCCGGGGTAAGAGTTGTGAATTTTTTGCACTTAACTTTTAAAAGAAAATAATGTTTTCCGTGCCGTTTGAGTACTAAAATCCCAAAATGGGGTCCGGAGTCCGTCAAACTTGGCACGTAGGAAGGTCTAGACACGAGTGACATGTAGGAATAAATGGCACAGTCGCCGGACTCTCAGGGTGGGAGTTTTGAGGTTTTTCGACTTAACTTAAAAAAAAAAACAATGTTTTTCGTGCCGTTTAGTTACTAACATTCCGAAACGGGCTCCGAAGTCCATCAAACTTGACATGTAGGAAGGTCTAGACACGAGTGACGTGTATGAACAAATGGCACGGTCGCCGGACTCCCGGGGTAAGAGTTGTGAATTTTTTACACTTAACTTTTAAAAGAAAATAATGTTTTCCGTGCCGTTTGAGTACTAAAATCCCAAAATGGGGTCCAAAGTCCGTCAAACTTGGCACGTACGAAGGTCTAGACATAGGTGACATGGAGGAACAAACGGCACAATCGCCGGACCCTCGGGGTGGGAGTTTTGAAGTTTTTCGACTTAACTTAAAAAACAAAAAACAATATTTTTCGTGCTGTTTAGTTACTAACATCCCGAAACGGGCTCCGAAGTCCGTCAAACTTGACACGTAGGAAGGTCTAGACACGAGTAACGTGTAGGAACAAACGGCACGGTCGCCGGACTCCCGAGGTAAGAGTTGTGAATTTTTTACACTTAACTTTTAAAAGAAAATAATGTTTTCCGTGCCGTTTGAGTACTAAAATCCCAAAATGGGGTCTAGAGTCCGTCAAACTTGGCACATAGGAAGGTCTAGACACGGGTGACATGTAGGAACAAACAGCACAGTCGTCGGACCCTCGAGGTGGGAGTTTTGAAGTTTTTCGACTTAACTTAAAAAAAAAAAAAACAATGTTTTTCGTGCCGTTTAGGTATTAAAATCTCGAAACGGGCTCCGAAATCCGTCAAACTTGACACGTAGGAAGGTGTAGACACGAGTGACGTGTAGGAACAAACTTTTTAAGAAAAACAATAGATCGATCTTTGGTTTTTATTGATCCTGCGCTGGACCATAAGAAATAGTGAAGACTAGATTTGGCTTTGTCATGGTTACCTATTACTTGGAAAATTTGTATAGTGCTTTTAAAGCCTTCTTTTTATTATTTCAAACAATTTTCTTATTTAGACTGCTTTGCCTCATCATGATTGATAAATAGATATTGAAATGATTACATTTTCTTGAGTTACATGTTGTGATGAATCGAGATGAGGTAAAATTTCATCACTTAATCTATAGACACAATAGTTTCATTCATATTTAGTTGAATGTCGAAAAGAAGAAAAACAAAATGTTCAGTTGAAGTTCATGCTTTGATTATATTTCTTTAGTTGAAAATTCAATAGATTCACTAATTTTTCTCTGTTTTGAATGCAAACTTAGACTTAGTTTAGGATTTTTGGTACACCTAAACCAAAAATGTAGTTCTATCATATCTCATGTCAAGTGATTTTATGTGATAAATGTCGATTGTCTTTGATATGTTCATTATTTTATCTAATATTTATATTTTTTTTCTTTTCAGGTTATTAGCAAGGAATAGATCGATATTTGGTGTTTATTTATCAGCAAATTTTGCGATCGACTTAAAACACTCTTTTTTGTCTATGGATTATGGATTATGGATTTGTAATATTATTTTGCGAGGCACCATATATAATTTTATATTTTATAAATTGTAATGGGAGACAATGTTTATTTGGAGACAATGTGTAAAATATGTGCTAGTTTATTTTGTTAGACATATTTATAAATATTTGGATTTGGATGGATGAATGAATGAATGTTGTCATTAGTATAATGGTTTTTTTATTTGTATAATGTTAATTGTACATTTTATTAGGTTAAAGAAGAAAGCTACAAATTTAATCATAAATTATGGGTGGATTTTTTTTACAAGTTATTAGCGACGGTTGCAAAACTGTCGCAAAAGGTTTCAAATGGGCTGGCGGCATATTTTACAAGGTATTAGTGACGGTTCAAAACCGTCGCAAAAAATACTAAATTAGGTTGGCGGAATCTTTTAATTGCGACGGGAAAAATCGTCGCAAAAAGTAACAAATGTGGCTGTATGATCGACTTTTTGCGACGGGGCTTGCTGTCGCTAAAACTTTTTCCTTAATTTCAAATGATGCTATTTGCGACGACATTAAACTGTCGCTAATAAGTTATTACCGTCGGCATATCAGCGGGCGCAAATACTTTTACTTAGGCGACTAGTTTTTGCGACGGGGGGTTGCCGTCGCAAATAGTGTCCCATGCCGTCGCATGGCCATCGCAAAAAGTATTTGCGACACAAGCATTTTCGTCGCCGAAAATGCCGTCGCATGTCCAACGCTAATGACCTTTTACGTCGGCAGAAACACCTTTTGCGACGGCATGGTGCTGTCGCAAATACTAGCTTTTTTTGTAGTGCCATAACAAAACAAACTATAATAACTATAATATATTTGTGGTAAGAAGAAATCATGGGATTAATTGCACCAAGGCCTCCACTAGTATCACTAGGTTGAGTAGGATTAAACAATAAACTTGTATGCAAGAATCTTCTTCTTTAACTCCCAATCATCAGTCACATAATGAGCAGTTAAACAAATATATGGAAAGTTCTGATGGTCTGAGGTTCATATGTCAGTCGTAAGAGTTATCTTAGAAGAAAATTTATCCAAAAATTGATATAAATTTTCCTTTTCAACTTGGTAAACATCAACGACGCTGCCCTAACTGTTTTCCAAGAGACAAATTTGAACATTGGCTGAAAATTGTTGCAAAATATCTCAAAGAACTCATGTTCGGCCATGTTAAAGGGGTAGTTATGCTTAATTAACATTCTAGCAAGGTTCGTACGGCTCCTTTCTTGATCAAATTTAAAAGTTGCCATGTTAATTGCCTGGTCTATTTTTATATCATTTTGTCTTTCAGTTTATATATCTATGTTTTCCAATCAATTCCTTGATGTTCACATACGTGCCGCTACTGTTACTTCTCAATAATTTGCACCAATTAAGCAAAATAGAGAATGGGCTCACTCTTTCTTTTTTTTTTTTTCTTCTTTATGTATTGGGCATATATTGCACGCTAGGTTGCGTGCCCCTCACTAGTGTATATCGATTTCACAGTGAAACCATCCTAACCCACCATTTCAAGAGCTTGCTTCAATCAGTATCTTACTAAGTGGAATATTGATGTGCTCTTATTGACAACCATAACACTAAATGTAAAATATAATTAACGTATAATGTCACTAATATTTCTAGAAAATTTGATGAAAGTGGAATGAAAGGTTGTCGGGATCTTACAAATTGGAAACTAACAATCTATAATGAAGTTTTTCTAATAGAGGGAAATATTGTTTTTTTCCCTCATTTATACTAGTAGTAAATCATATGGAGACATTATTTGTAGCAAAAGTGAACATATTTAAAAACAATTTATTGCAAAAGGGTAAATTTAAGGATATTTGGCTTTCATTTAACTTTAGGTTTTCGAATCTTATAATAACCATGAGTCCTTTATATACTTTTCACTTTTTCAATGAAAGGTAAGAATTGAATTATGTGGAAAGAAAGGATCGAATTATCATAATATCCACCACCTTAAGAGAATATTCTAAATTGTTTGACAAATATTTGAACTCTCCACAATGTTATATAATTTTGTACAATATTCTATAAAAAAAAAAAAAAAAAAGATAAAATTCCTAAAGGTTATATTGGGATAAGGAATTTGAGAAAATAATTGACGTACAAAATAAACAAGTCTAAACTTCTTTGCTTGTGCAACAAAGAATGATGAGAATTCTTAAATTAACTTGAAGTCTATGAACAATAGTGCGCATGCTAAATTCAATTGTGCTCAGTGGGGCCTACAAAGACTATTCTCAAATCATAGTGCAGTGCTGCTAACAGATGAAGAGAAGGATTGGGGTCCAAAACCATTTAAGATCTATGAATCATGATTCCAGCTAAAGGCCTTTTAATCTTTGGTGAATAAACATTGGAAAGAGTGTCAGGCGCAAGGGTGGGAGGGATATGTTCTCTTAAAAAATTACAAGAATTAAAGTCCAAGATTAAGGAATTAAAAGGCTCAGGTTGTGTCAACTGGAAGGATAAAATCAAATCTCTAGAGAGTGAATTACAAAGGATAGATGTTCAGGGGGAAGGTCAAGGTCTCATCAAGGATAGATTCAGATGAAAATAGAGTTAAAAAGCAAACTAGCCAAGATGTATCTCAAAGAATAAGCTAATGTAAGGCAGAGATCGAGAGTCTTATGGTTAAAAAAAGGTGACTGTAATTCTAGCTTTTTCCATGCATCAATGAGAATAAGGTAGAGGAGGAACGTTATAGGTTAATTGATCAAGGATGGGCAATAATTATTGAACCTAGTCAGATTAAAGAGGCAGCATTCAAATTCTTTAAAGATAGTTTTAAAGAGCCAATGAAGAATAGACCTGTGTTAGAAAGGAGTTTAAGGAGGCAACCTAGTATAGAAAACAGAGAGGCCTTGGAAGTTAAGTTTGATGAAAAGGAAATTTGGGAAGCAATCAGCTTATGCAATGGAAATAAGGCCCCTGGGCCAGATGGCTTCAAGTTGAGCTTCATGAAAAAGTATTAGAAGGCCTCACATTTAATTAAAGAACTAACTACCAAATTTAGCATTCTTGACTGAAGGATTGGGTGGTCCTCAGGCAATTATCAGCGTGCGCCCATGTAACTGATCTTATCTCTCCATTGTTGTGATGATGCATCTTCATTATAGGTGGGGCAAGCCAAATAACCTTTTGTTGTCCACCTGAACATGTTACCATATGCAAGAAAACCATTAATAGTCTACATAACAGCTGCATGCATTCGAAAAGTCTGTCCAATTGAGGCATCATAAGTTTGCACGCCATCTTCGCATAGCTTTTTCAACTTATCAAGTAGTGGCCGCATGTACACATAGATGTCTCTCCATGGTGCTAGCTGTCCAGGAATAAGCAATGACATCATACAAAAGGGCTCTTTCATACACTTCCATGGTGGTAGGTTGTATGGTGTAACTATCACTGGCCACCTACTATAAGAGTTGCTCATATTTCCAAAAGGGTTGAAACCATCAATAGCTAGCCCTAGCCTCACATTTCAAGGCTCCCAAGAAAAAATAAGATGCTGCTGATCAAAGCCCTTCCACTCATCACCATTGAACGGACGCCTCGATATCCTATTGTCCATACACATCTCTTTGTGCCATCTCATATTTGTAGCTGTTTTCCTCGACATATACAATCTTTTCAACCTTGAGGTCAATGGGAAGTATCGCAAGATCTTGTAGGGGTATGCTCCTTACAAACTGGGCAATTTTCTAGATTAGCATTCTCCTTCCAAAAAAGTATACAATCATATTTACATGCATGGATACAAATGAATCCTAAGCCCAAATCACATAACAATTTCTTTGCTTTATAAAGGGCCCATGGAACTTCCTGATTACATTCTGGTAGAAGGTCCTTCAACACCCCCAACAACTTTTCGAAGGACTTATTGCTCCACTTGTTCAACACTATCATACGAAGCATCTTAATCATGAAAGACAACACAGAAAACTTTTGGCAGCCCGAGTACAACTCACGTTGAGCGTCATCCAACAATTTATCGAATTTTTGCACATCCTCACTTTCAAAACTACTAACCAAGTCATCCTGATTATCATTTGCAATAGCACCCATGCATTTTCTTCCAACAAATCAGATAATTCATCTTGATCCTCATCTTCATCGCTTATCATTTTTTTTTTCGGAATAGCAAAAGAAACTTCATTCATTCAAGATGAATAAGGAACAAAAGAGAATACAGAAGACTCCTTGACTGGGTAAGCAAAACAGCTTGACAGAAAAGGAACCTATCAACCAATACTCAAGCAACAAGGGACAGCAGATAGAGTTGATGGCAAGAAGCCATCACAAACATGGAACAATCAAATAGGTGTAAATTTCAACTCCTTGACTCCATCAATGTTGTAGAGAAAATAATTTATGCTAAAGGTTGCATTCTTTGCCTGTGCATTCACCCAGCAAACAGAGAGAACCTTGATATTGGCAATAATCTCTGAGCTCTCCTAATGGATTTGGTTGAAGATGATAACATTCCTTAAAAGCCAAATCTTCCAGATAATAGCAACAAATAGAGAGTGCCAAATAGATTATTAAGGTTCTTGAACCTAAAGCTAAACCACCAATCCATTTGTTGTTACAGGTTTAATGGACAAACCCATTGGAGCCCCCACCATTTCAAGATTTGAGACCATATTTGTCAAGTGAAATTTTGATCTGCCAGAGAGTAATCAAGAGTAAAGAATAATTTTGTCATACACAGAAAAGCCCACCAGAATCACCATGTTGAAAAAAAAATTCCTTTTTTTTATGTACAAATTGTGATCAAGAGTTGGAAACTAAAAAAAAAAATAAGAAGTGCCTTAAGAGATACAAATTGTAAAAGAAATTATTAAAACTACCACATAGAGAGTTGATACATCACAAAGGACAATTTTACAAGTTGCAAATACAATTGTCTAAACAGATTATTGAACATGTGACATCATGCTACCCATGGCACCAAAACTTCGGATAACCATCTGTGTCAAAATCACATGACATTTGCAGCAATTTCAATCAGCAATGTGGATGTATATGTGACAGAGAGAAGTGACTATCCAAAAGCTACAACACTCCAAAGAATGATATACATTTATTTATAACTAAGAAAAAAAAAAGTCATTCAAGCTCCAATCGCACAGACAAACAAACACATGCTGAAATTAAATATATGTTCCACAAATCTAACTCATGCACAAATTTAATATAGACACATTGTTGAGAGTGGCTACAAATTCAATAGCCGTCAAAGCTACAGTAGTCAAACAATCGTCAAAGCTACAGTAGTCAACAGTCGTTAAAGCTATAGTAGTCAACAACCGTCAAAGGTACAGTAATCAACAACCGTCAACGCTACAGTAGTCAATAGCCGTCAAACTATAGTAGTCAACAGCCGTCAAAGCTACAGTAGTCAACAGCTGTCGTAGCTATAGTAGTCAATAGCCGTCGTAGTTACAATACTCATTTCTCCTATAAATAGCCAACGAATTCTTCATTTTCTAGATATAGCCAGAAGAAGAGAAAGTGAGGTTTTCTTCACTGGGTTTGAAAGGGTGAGTTGAGACAGGTGTACAAGGGTTGAAGGGCTTGAGTTTGGGTTATTAAACTTGAGTGTATGCTCGTACCATTGTTTTCAATTTTTCTTAGTAGTAAAGAAGGAGACCGGAGCACACCCCGTAGATGTAGGCAATCTTGCCGAACCACACTAAATATTTGTGTCACTTTCCTTTTGTGTGCTTTAATTGCTTTGATTTCTTTTATTATTAGTTTTATGTCATCCGTACTGACCAATTGCTACGAGAATTCCTAACAAGTGGTATCAGAACTTTTAGGTTTGACCAAGGAGGTGAGGCATTATGAACAAGTGTACATAGTTCTTATTCACCAGAACTAGTACGATGGCAAGAAAAGGAATCTTGGTAGGAAAATTCGAGGTGAAGCCCTTTGATGAAAAGAATAACTTTAACCTATGGCAAAGCGCGGTTAAAGACATCTTGGTGTAACAAGGGCTGATCAAAGTACTTTTGGGCAAAACAAATAAACCGGCAGACATGAAAGATGATGTTTGGGAGGAACTTGAGATGAAGGCTGTAAATTCAATTTGTTTATGTCTTGCACCAGAGAAAAAAAATAATTTTTTGAATGAAGTATTTGCTTCAGTGTTACGAAAAAAATTGAAAAACCTCTATATGTCAAAATCACTAACAAATAAATTGTTCCTTAAAAAAAAATTATATCAATTGTGGATGGAAGAAAGAACAAATATTATGGATCGTCTCAATGTTTTCAATAAGTTTATTAATAAACTTTTAAGTGTTGAGGTAGGAATTGAAGAGGAGGATAAAGCTATTCTTCTCTTGGCTTCTCTTTCAAATTCCTTTGATACACTTGTGACTACACTTTTGGTTAGGAAAGATACTCTCAGTACAGATAAGGTAACAACGGTTCTCTTAGAGACAGAGACACTCAGAAAGCCGGGCAATAGTTCCTAAGTAGAAGGGTCGGTGGCTAAAGGAGAACCAAGCCAGTAATTTGGAAGGAGCAATAACAAAGGCCCTGGAAATAGGAAAAGGTCACATTCAAAATCAAGAGGAATGAGTAATGAAAAATTCAAGTGTTACTATTGTTAGAAAGAAGGACACTTGAAGAGGGACTGCATACAAAGAAAGTGAGATCTGGAAGGAAAAGGAAAATCTCTGAATTCATATCAAGTGGGCTTTATGCAAGATAGTGCAGACGGTAATGGTGATTTATTATCAGTCACCACAAGTATGAACTATCTTGTTGACATATGGATTTTGGATTCTAGATGTTCTTACCACATGTGTCCTTATAGAGAATGGTTTAATACTTATAAACCTTATATTGAAAGAACAATTGTAATGGGTAATAATGCAGCTTGTAAGACTGTTGGAATTAGAACCATTAAAATTAAAATGTTAGATGTATAGTGAGAACTCTAGCTGACATGTGACATGTCCCTGACCTAAAAAAGAATTTAATTTCTTTGGGTACACTTGACTCTAATGGTTTTACCTTCACAGCAATAAGTGGAGTCCTAAAAGTTATTAAAGGGGTCATAGTTGTCATGAAGGGAAAGAGATAAGGAAACTTGTATACATTGTTAGGGAGTACAGTTATAAGTGGAGCAGCTGTGACAACTCCTTTAGATCCGGGTACTGACGACACTACTCTATGGCATTTATACCTTGGCCATATGAGTGAGAAAGGACTGCATGAGCTTCACAAACGCAATCTGCTTAATGGGGTAAAAACTTGTAAACTTAATTTTTGCAAGTATTGCTTGTATGGTAAACAATGCAGGGTTAACTTTAAAGCAGGACATCATACGAGCAAGGATGTGTTAGAGTACATACACTCTGACGTGTGTGGACCCGTGACAACTCCATCCAAAAGTGGAGCACTTTATTTTGTCACTTCTATTGATGACTTCTCCAAAAAAGTATGGGTCTACTTCATGAAGCACAAAAATAAAGTGTTTGAAATATTCAAGCAATGAAGAGCAGAAGTTGAAAAGCAGACAGGAAAGTAAGTCAAGTACTTACTGACAGACAACGGGATGGAGTATAAACACCATAAGTTCAGAAAATTTTGCAAGACGGAAGGGATCACTCATCATTATACTACACCAAGGAGGCCACAACAAAATGGTGTAGCAGAAAGAATGAATAGGACCTTGTTAGAAAGAGCAATGTGCATTAGAATACATGCATGCTTGCCAAAATCATTTTGGGATGAGGCTGTTAACATGGCATGCTATATTGTTAACAAGTCACCATCTTTGGCTATTAATGCCAAAGTCCCTGAAGAGGTTTGGATAGGTAAACCAATTGATTATTCTAATTTGAGAATATTTGGTTGTCCAACTTATGTTCACGTGCAGGAATAGCCGCGGTCAAAGTTAGACCCAAAATCAAAACAGTGCATATTTGTTGGTTATAAAAAAGGCGTAAAAGGGTACAAACTTTGGGATCTAGTTGCACAGAAGGTTATGATCAGCAGAGATGTCGTCTTCAATAAAACACACATGCTGAATTTAAATATGGCTGAAGCCAATGAGGAGGTGAAAGCTCATGGAGAAAAATTATCAGTCCAGGTAGAGTTAGATGAAATACAATGGCCT
Source organism: Euryodendron excelsum (assembly GCA_033060915.1). Lineage (NCBI taxonomy): Eukaryota > Viridiplantae > Streptophyta > Magnoliopsida > Ericales > Pentaphylacaceae > Euryodendron > Euryodendron excelsum. The sequence continues at coordinate 18,372,397 of CM065397.1, forward strand.
AGTAGAGATGATGATGCACCAACATCTTCTCTGGAAGAAACATCTGATGATGAAAGGCAGTAAGAATCCATTACTATTGCTACTGGAAGAGAGAAAAGGACCCATAAGGTACCAGTCAGGTATGGTTTTGAAGACATGGTTTCTTTCGCATTAATTATTGGTAGTGGAGATCCATCTTCTTTTCAGGAAGCGGTCAACAACAAAGAAAGTGAAACGTGGATGATTGCAATGATAGATGAGATGGAGTCTTTACGCAAGAATAATACTTGGGAGCTTGTTGAAAAATCCAAGGGACGAAAGGTAATTGGTTGCAAGTGGGTATATCGGAAAAAGGAACCTATATCAAAGAATGAAGGAGAAAAATTCAAGGCTTAGCTTGTAGCTAAAGGGTACAAGCAAGTTGAGGGAATTAACTATAACGAAAATTTTTCTCCTATTGTAAAGCATTCTTCTATTCGTGGTATGTTAGCCATAGTTATAATGTTTGACCTTGAGTTGCAGCAGCTTGATGTCAAAACAACATTCCTTTATGGGGAGTTGGAGGAGGAAATATTTATGGAACAACCAGAAGGATTCAAGGGACAAGATAAAGAGCATCTAGTATGTAATCTTAGAAGATCTCTTTACGGGTTAAAACAGTCTCCTAGATAGTGGTACAAAAGGTTTAATTCCTATATGGTACATATTGGCGACATGAGGAGCAGTTATGATAGTTGCGTTTATTTTAAGATGCTTGGCAATGGTTCTTTTATCATTTTGATGCTTTATGTTGATGACATGTTAATTGCTTCAAATAATATGCATGAGCTAGATTTGTTGAAGTCCATATTAGGAGAAGAATTTGACATTAAGGATCTTGGCGCTAATAAAAAGATCCTTGGAATGAAAATCCAAAGGGACAAAGAAAAAGGCAAACTATGGGTGTCACAGAAGAAATATGTGGAGAAGGTGCTAGAGATATTTAATATGGGAAATGCAAAACCAGTCAGTACTCCTCTAGCTAACCACTTTAAATTATCTGCTAGATCATGTCATTCTACAGATAATGAGGTGGAGGAAATGTCCCGAGTGCCATATGCTAGTGCAGTGGGAAGTTTAATGTATGTCATGGTTTACAGTCTGCCAAATATCTCACACGCAATCAGTATTGTAAGTAAGTACATGGATAATCCAGGAAAAAAGCACTGGAATGCAGTTAAATAGATATTCAGGTATTCGAGCAGTACGGTAGATTTCAGTATCTTGTATAAAAAAACAAGATGAAACAGGACATGTTATGGGCTATGTAGATGCAGATTATGTAGGAGATCTGGACAAGCGGAGGTCTACTACAAGTTATATCTTTACTCTTACAGGTGGGCCTATCAGTTGGAAAGCCATGCTTCAATCGACTCCCACTTTATCCACAACTAAAGCGGAATATATGGAAACAGTGGAAGCTGCCAAGGAGGCTTTGTGATTGACAGGCTTGGTCAAGGAATTGGGGTTGAAGAAAGAAGGTTTGGAGTTGTATTGCGATAGTCAAAGTGCCATTTATTTGGCAAAGAATCAAGTTTATCATGCCAAGATAAAACGCATTGACGTGAGGTATCACGCAGTCAGAGGATGGGCAAAAGAAGGCAAGATAAATTTAAAAAGATTCATACTGAGAATAATGCAGCGGATATGTTAACAAAGCTAGTAATTACACAAAAGTTTAAGCACTGCTTGGACTTGATCAATCTTTCGCACTGTTAAAGATTGGAAAAATATCACAGGGCGTGGGGATGAGCATCTACATTTAGATACGGACTTGAAGTTTGAGGTAGAGGCATGTGAATTTTTGCCAAGGTGGAGAATTGTTGAGAGTGGCTGCCAATTCAACAATTGTCAAAGCTACAATAGTCAAACAGTCGTTAAAGCTACAATAGTCAACAGCCATCAAAGCTACAATAGTCAACAGTCATCAAAGCTACAGTAATCAACAATAGTCAGAGCTACAGTAGTTAACAGCCGTTAACACTACAGTAGTCAACAGCTGTCAAAACTAAAAGTTACAGTAGTCAACAGCCGTTAAAGCTACAGTAGTCAACAGCCGTTAATGCTACAGTAGTCAACAACCGTCAAAACTACAATAGTTAACAGCCGTCATAGCTACAATACTCATTTCTCCTATAAATAGCCAACAAATCTCCCAATTTCTAGACATAACCAGAAGAAAAGAAAATAAGATTTTCTTTACTGGATTTGAGAGAGTGAGTTGAGACGGGTGTACAAGGGTTGAAGGGCTTGGGTTTGGATTATTAAACTTGAGTGTATACTTATACTATTACTCTTAATTTTTCTCAGTAATAAAGAAGGAGATTGGAGCACGCCCCATGGACGTAGGCAATATTACTGAGCCACGCTAAATACTAGTGTCACTTTCCTTTGGTGTACTTTGATTGCTTTTATTATTATTTTTTTGTCATTTGTACTGACCAATTGCTGCGAGAATTCTCACACACATATTGTCGTTCTAATGCCATAACTACTATATTTTCCCCGATTTTGCAGTCCACACAAAAAAAAAAAAACTACTGTATTTTCTCCAAAAAGAAAATATGTCTCACTTTTCATGAATATGTCTTTTTTTTTGCTCATTTTGTTATTGGAAAAGAAATGATAAAGATGTCACAACAGCTCTATTTTGGATGAAATTTTGTAACGTAGCTATTACATGAAAAACTTCAAAACTATTATACCACTATTAGTAATTTTTTTACCCTTTGTGAGATGATACTTTCATCAATGAATATAAGAATACTTATTTGTAATGAATCAAAATAACTTCAGTTATTTAGGTCAGAATAATTCTTCACAAATTAGAATGAAGTATTTAAAATATCAAGGTCCCAAAGCTAGTAGAACATATGACAAAAATTAAAGCAAGGGTGAAAAGATTGTAGTATAAAGGTTTTTAACTAAAGGTTTAGTAAGTCTCCTCTATCGAGCCTCATCTGGTGCACTAATAGCAGCCCACTGAATCCATCTTGCTTCAAATTCTTTTATGCTATCAAAAGAATTAACATGCATTACGATTTTAAATTTGGGTAGAAATATAGTTTATAACAAATAAAATGTAAAACTCACTAATACACAAAATGCGAGTCCTAACCAAAATAACAACTCAAAAGGGAACAAAGCATCTCAAGATAAATAACATTATTCATGCCAAACTTTACAAAAAGAGCCTACTTTTCTTTTTTACTTCAAGCAATATATTTTTCCTAAATGATCTTGTAGGTGGCCATTTCAAAATTTGCGGGTTCCATGATAAAAAATATACTATTCTCAAGGTTAAATGAACTTGTTTATGAAACATCTCTTTTCAAGTTATTAGCATGCACTTAATTACTAGGTAGTAGGTGCATTGCTATGCTACTGTGTACAAGTGTGATTTGGACAATTTCCATTGGTAGGATGATGTGGACTATTCTCTCTCTCTCCCCCCCCCCCCCCCCCCCCCCCCCCCCCCTCTTCTTTTATACTTCGGAAAAAAACAAAAGACAAAAACAAAAAAGAAAAATCCTAGACAAAGGGATTACACCATTTCAAAAATTGTTTCCACCATATCTGCTACAAGTAGACTTCTCAACTGAGGAGGGCAATCCTCTAGCATCACAACGTTTTCATCCTGGTTTACTCCCAGATCTGCAAGCTTATCAACGCATTGGTTGGCTTCAAGTAAAATGTGAGATATGTTGCACTTGCATCGGTCAAGGATAAAATTTGCATCTTTAATCTGGGCTCTACAAGGATTATTCAGATCAGTCCCATTCTACATATTATTTACAATTGTTTGTGAGCCAGACTCAATCTCAATTTCTTTCCATCCCTTCTGAAGGATTACAATTAAACCTCTATAAATTCCCCATATTTCAACTTCAAGGCTATTGTAGTCTTCTAACTTTCCATAAAATCCTAGGACCCAGCTTCCTCTTTCATCTCTAAAAACTCCACCAAACCTAGCTTTCCCTGGATTTCTTTTAGAACAACCATCTGTGTTGAGCTTGATTTTTCCTGCAGGGAGAAAATTCTACTTGATTAGTCTAACAGTTCTAGCATCCCTATTCTCCAAAGGCAGGAAAGCCCCAGTTTGTAGATTCCAAAATCTTACCGATAATTCCGTGAGTACTGTATCTAACCCCTTCAAATACTAAAGTATATCTAGATTTCCAAATATGCCAAATGGTAATAGCAAATACAGTACTCCAGGAATGACATGCAAAAGAATCTTTAGATTTCAGATTAAGTTCAATCCAACTATTACATGGCTTCCCATTCATAAATGAAGCGGCCTTTGTCCAGAAATGCCGATGTGGCAGTTCCATCAAAATCTTGTCAAGGATAATATGGTATATACATCGGTAATACACCCTTTTTTTGTGCTTTCACATATAATTTCTTTCCCCATTGGACAAAGTATAAATTATGTAATAGTTTTCCCATGTCAATATATACATCTTAGGTAGGGAAATAACTTAATCAAGTTCCAAGCCTACAAATTAATTCAAGATGTACTACCATATTTGCTACAAGTGGACTTCTCAATTGAGGAGGGGGATCCTCTAGCATCACAAGGTTTTCATCATGGTTTACTCCCAAATCCGCAAGCTTGTCAACGCATTGGTTGGCTTCACGCAAAATGTGAGATATGCTGCACTTGCATTAGTCAATGATAAACTTTGCATCTTCAATCTGGGCTCTATAAGGATGATTCATATCAGTCCCATTCTTCATATAATTCATAGTTGTTTGTGAGTTAGACTCAAGCTCAATTGCTCTTCATCCCTTTTAAAGGAATACAGTTAAACCTCTATAAATTCCCCACATTTCAACTTCAAGGCTATTGTAGTCTTCCAATTTTCCATGAAATCCCAGGACCTAGCTTCCTCTTTCATCTTTAAAAACTCCACCAAACCCTACTTTCCCTGGATTTCTTTTAGAATAACCATCTATTTTAAGCTTAATTTTCCTACAGGTGGAAAATTCCACTTGATTAGTCTAGCAGTTCTAGCATCCCTATTCTCCAAGGGCAGGAAAGCCTCAGTTTGTAGATTCCAAAATCTTACCGATAATTCCCTGAGTACTGTATCTAACCCCTTCAAATACTAAAGTATTTCCAGATTTCCAAAGATGCCAAATGGTAATAGCAAATACAGTTCTTCTGGAATGACCTGCAAAAGAATCTTTAGATTTCAAATTAAGTTCAATCCAACTATTACAAGGCTTCCCATTCATAGATGAAGCGGCCTTTGCCCAGAAATGCTGATGTGGTAGTTCCATCAGAATCTTGTCAAGGATAATATAGTATGTACATCGGTAATACACCCTTTTTTTGTGCTTTCACATATAATTTATGTCCCCATTGGACAAAGCATAAAATTATGTAACAGTTTCCCCATGTCAGTATATACATCTTAGCTAGGGAAATAACTAAATCAAATTCCAAGCCTACAGATTAATTCAAGATGTACTAATAGAACAAATACCAAATATTCTTTCAAGTGTAAGCTAGACTAAAATAAAAATATGAAAAAGGCATTTTATTGAAACATAAGTTTTAGGAGCCCCATGAAGAAGTACAAACTCAACATTGTCAAAAAAATAACAGGAATGCACCTCAATCTTTAATGATTCCTTTCTGAATTTAGTGTAGAGCTGCTTGATTTCCTAAAACTTGAGAACAAATCAGTGACGTTGAGGAGTGAGGGCTACACAATGAATGAGCCAGAAGGAACCATTTTTCTTCCTTGCTTGATTGAGAGGGTATAATGTTTGAATTGCTTGAATTTAAGGCCTGCGATATTTTGTTAGTTAGTCCTAATTTGCAATTTTTGACCAAAATTCAAAACAAGGCGAAAAAATGCTGGCAATTTTTTACCTGAATCGTCTATCTGAATTACTCTTTTTGGAAGATGACACAAAGATATATCAAGCTTGGAATAAATGATTATGATTATGTATTCATATTATATTGTCTAATGTTATAATAGAGCAGTGTTAAATATTTTGTGAAGGATTTTACATTTATAATTTTCCATTATCTGGTTGCATAAATTTTCTTTCTGTTATTGACTTCACTTTCATTTACTTGATCTTTGTCAATAAGCTGTTAAAGAAATCTTCCCACCTCTGGAAAAGGTAAACGATCTAACATTTAATTAAAGAACCAATAGCCAAATTTAGCATTGTTAAAGAAATCTTCCTATCTCTGGAAAAGGTAAACGATCTAACATTTATTTAAAGAACTAATTGCCAAATTTAGCATTCTTGACTAAAGGATTGGGTGGTCCTCAGGCAAGTATCGGTGTGCGCCCTTGTAGCCGATCTTATCTCTCAACTGTTGTGATGATGCCTTGTCATTACAGGCGGGGCAAGCCAAATAACCTTTTGTTGTCCACCCGAACATGTTACCATATATAGGAAAAACGTTAATAGTCCACATAATAGCTGTTTGCATTCGAAAAGTCTATCCAATTGAGGCATCATAAGTAAGCACACCATCTTCACATAGCTTTCTCAACTCATCAATTAGTGGCCGCATGTAAACATCGATGTCTCTCCCTGGTGCTAGCCATCCAAGAATAAGCAACGACATCATACAAAAGAGCTCTTTCATACACTTCCATGGTGGTAGGTTGTATGGTGTAACTATCACTGGCCATCTACTATAAGAGTTGCTTATATTTCCAAAAGGGTTGAAACCATCAATAGCTAGCCCTGGCCTCACATTTCGAGGCTCCTGGGAAAAATCAAGATGTTGCTGATCAAAGTCCTTCCACTCCTCACCATCGAACGGATGCCTCGATATGCTATTATCCACACACATTTCTTTGTACCATCTCATATTTGTAGTTGTTTTTCTCGACATATACAATCTTTTCAACCTCGGGGGTCAATGGGAAGTATCGCAAGATCTTGTAGGGGTATGCTCCTTACAAACTGGGCAATTTTCTAGATTGGCATTCTCCTTCCAAAAAAGTGTGCAATCATATTTACATGCATGGATACATATGTATCCCAAGCCCAAATCACATAACAATTTCTTTACTTCATTAAGGGTCCATGGAACTTCCTGATTACGTTCTGGTAGAAGGTCCTTCAACACCCCCAACAACATGTCAAAGGACTTATTGCTCCACTTGTTCAACACTACCATATAAAGCATCTTAATCACAAGTGACAACACAAAGAACTTTTTGCAGCCCGAGTACAACTTGCGTTGAGCATCATCCACCAATTTATCGAAGTTTTGCACATCCTTACTATTAAAACTACCAACCAAGTCATCCTGATTATCATTTGCAATAGTACCCATGCAATAGTCTTCTAACAAATTAGATAATTCATCTTGATCCTCATCTTCGTCGCTTGTCATTTTTTTTTTTTTTTTTTGAACAGCAAAAGAAACTTCATTCATTCAAGATGAAAAGGGAACTAAAGAGAATAGGCAAGGCTCCTTCTTGGGCAAGCAAAACAGCTTGGCAGAAAAGGAACCTATCAACCAATACTCAAGCAACAAGGGACAGCAGATAGAGCTGATGGCAAGAAGCCATTACAGACTTGGAACAATCAAATAGTTGTAAATTTCAACTCCCTGACTCCATCAATGCTGTAGAGAAAATCATTTATGCTAAAGGTTGCATTTTTTGCCTCTGCATTCACCCAGCAAGCAGAGAGAACCTTGATATTGGCAACAAATCTCTAAGCTCTCCCAATAGATTTGGTTGAAGATGATAACATTCCTTGAAAGCCAAATCTTCCAGCTAATATCAACAAATAGAGAGTGCCAAATATATTATTAAGGTTCCAGGAACCTAAAGCTAAACCACCAGTCCATATGATGTTGCAGGTTTAATGGACAAACCCATTGGAGCCCCCACCATTCCAAGATTTGAGACCATATTTGCCAAGTCAAATTTTGATCTGTCAGAGAGTAATCAGGAGTAAAGAATAGTTTGTCCCATACACAGAGAAGCCCGCCAGAATTGCCATTTGAGTTTGAAGCTATCCATTCAAAATCATTAGACCCCCATACTGATTTCACCTTTTTGAACGCCACTCTTTCCATTTTGTTTCTTCATAAATAACATATCAACTCATCTCTCATTTATTAGCTGTTTAACCATCCTCCTTTTTTCCACTTTTTCAAGACCCCTAACATTCCAAGTGATTATCTTCATTTGTAGACACCTTGTCATTTTTAAGAGCACTAAAATTTCCAGAACTACTCCAACCTTTTTATTTCTTTTGAAATTCTCCAAATCATGCCAATCTGAGTTCATAATAGTTTTAAGAGTGATAGCATCATTATCCTTGAAATTTAGTCGCAGAGATTTACCTAATTGCAGGGTGCTTTCAGCTTCATTTTGAATAACCTCTTCAAGTTGATGCAGAATGATTGTATTTCTATTTATGATGTTCTGGGATGGCAGTGAGGATACGGAGGAACAGATAGCTTCCTTTCTTTTTGCAGCTCTTGCTTTACCCTTGAAGCCTAAATCAACTTTCTTATACCCGAGCTCTGAGAAGGTTTTTGATTTTCTCTTGTTCCTGGAATTCAATGGGATTCTACTATGAGCTCGTTCTGCTTTTTTTACTTTTATCCGGACTTGATCTGGGCTGAATCTCATTGAGTGAGGGATTTAATTCCGTATTCTCCTCTAAGATTTCCTTTGATTTTTGTGGGATGCTGGTAATTGTATTGTCCTCAGGCCTTAGGAGGTGGTGATTATCATTACCTCCTACATTTGACATAGAATGTGAATTATCATGATGATGACATTTGCTGAGTTAACCAAATATTCATATTGATAGAGTTGGGAATATCCCTCTCCTTCATAACTGCTTTTGATCTACTCGGATTTTTAGCAATAAGGTTGCGTTTCTGCAGCAATCTAATGTGGTAGGAATTGCCAGCCCCAGCAGCCGCTTATTGTGGTTTCTCCAAAGCTCCATTACTAGTATTCTTAGGCATGCCGTTATTTTTCTTTGAATTCTTCCCTCGAAATCCTCATGAAGCCAACTACCTCCATTAATCATCAAATTTGAAATTGGTTTTCTTGTGGGATTACCTAGACTTGGAATAGAAAATGTGTTTGAATTTGAATTTGAATTTGACTTATCCAATTCCTCCACCTGGCTAATTAGTGCTAGGTCATCATTCTTGTTGGATGATCTCTGCAGAAATTCCCCAAATACTTCCTCTCCATTGATCGGGATAGAGTGATGCCCATGAACTAATTGAACATAGTTATTTCTTCCTTTACAATGGATTGAAGTGGCTGGAAAGTCAACATAAGCTAAAATGAACCAGCCATTTGCATATTCCAATTAAATTCAAGTAACGACAACTGTTATAGCCTATAGCAAATAAGCACCTTATGCAGCATCTCAATTCCATCCCCTTATGCCGCACAACATCATCTCATAATGAATTATTAAGTCATATTTGGGGATCCTATATCATAACATGAGTTGGAAGGCTTTCTAAAAATATATATACATTCGGCAAACTTCATGACCATATATACCTTGATAAGCCCCACAGGGCTTACAATAGCTAAGATAGGTCCATGAATGTGTTCCAAATTTTTGGTCACCTGAACATATAATAAGATGATAAGAAACTCAGGAGTTGTGCTGAATATTGACCAAAACCAATTGAGGCACCAAAAACTTTGCAGTCCACATACGGTTTCTTGCCCACAAACTCTCAAATTTTCACCAATGAAAACTTCTGCTGATTTATGAACCTCTTCCAATCTCTCTTATCTTATTTATAAATGCATAAACAGTGCAATTCAGTTAAAAAAAAATAAAATTGGTTTATATATTGGCCCTTACATTATTTTTTAAGAAAATTTCAAATTTGCTGCATTGAATGCACTCATAGCACAAAGGAGTTGGTATTACCTAACACGTATACAACATTAGGAAAATCACTTAACTAGTTTTCCTACTAAGGACAACTTAGCAAAGAGGAAAATTCTGTTGGATTTAAGCTGTAAACGCTGTGGACAGCCAGTTGAACCTGGTGCATGTTTAATTTGAAGGATTGCTCAGAGTCAACTGCAACATGGTTGTTCTGTTCACTTCGGCTACGTTCTACAAAATTTGTGGCTAGTGATTTTTTAAGTTGGACTATGAAAATATGTAAAGAGGTTGATCAGTAAATAGTAGCAATTTTTCTTTCGATGGCATCGAGTATTTAGAACAACCTGGAGGAGGTAGGTCAGTTTGCTGAAGCTTATTATGCAATGAAATTCTGGTAAGTTACGGAGCAGGTTGAAGGAAGATCCTTCTGCCCTTTGGCCCCAAGCTAATCATCCATTAAAGCAGTACTGATTTAAGGCACTTACGAAAGGACAAAATTGGTATATTACCATAGAAGCAGGATGAATTTAAAAATTATTAAATAAATAAAGGCAATAGAAAATTCAGAAAAACAAACCATTTTGTTATCACCACAAAGGAAAACGATTTTTATTTTTTGGTATCAGCTCATGCATAAACCCATTAAAGAATACTTAAGTCTATAGTCCCAAATAATTATAGAAAAATACGTATTTTTCTTTTCCCAATGTATAATAAATCAAAATATAGAGTTTTGGATTTTTTATAATAGCAAACCAAGCAAAGCCTGGAAAAAGGCACCAAAGAGAGTTCGACTCAAATAACGTTACCCACTTAACGCGTCCTCACTGCTGGGACGGGTTTGACCAGAGGTGACCTCCTATTGATCTACAACATTCTACAGGGGGTGATAATAGACGGCTCAGATTGGCAGATTATAATCCATCGGCTCTGAATTTCCTATGTTTTGACTTTTCTGACAGCTGCCGCTCGGTCCACTTAATACAACGTCTACGTTCCAACATATAATAAAAATGTTACTCTTTTCAGAACTTAAGTACAAAAATTTACATTTAAATAATGTCACGATGCTAATTTTATAATTAATAATTATGTAGGTAAATTATTTATTTTAAAATATAATAGATATACAATTTAATCGTATTATTTTAATAATAAATTTTATATATTTTTTCGGTCTGTATAGATTAGCCAACGTATATATATGAAAACATAGTTCGAAGTTCGATCAGCTTAGGAATTCGAAACCTTGTAAACACGGATTACACCTTCACACACAAACGTATATATATATATACATATCTAACTTTCACGAATAAGCAGAGTGTTATTGTTTAGCATAAACATCAAAGAAGACAAAGTAGTAAAAGATGGACGATGGGTTGGGTATTGATGATTCTGCGTGTGTTGAGAGCGAACCCAATTCGTCTAACTTTGATGATTTTTTAAAGGAATCGGCAGCCATACTTCGTAAATTCGACAGCGATCCAAAGTGGAAGAGTGTAGCAGGAAAGATCAAGAACTTCGCCAGCGACAAAAGTTGAAGATTATACGAAGTGTGCTAAAAACCGACAATGTCGATGAAGTCGTTGCAAACCACCCTGAATTGAATGAGTCACAGGACTCATCTGAGGAGCCATGTGATGATGATATCCCTAATAACACTTTTGTTTCTGCATCCCTTGTTGATGATGAGGGAGAGAGATTACAGATAAAGAAGTCCCTGAATAATCAAGATATTCGCTTTCAGAATAGTACTGACAGTGAATATGGTGAATACAACATTGAGAAATCTGAAAAGGATTGTACACAACAATCGTGTATCGACAGTGAACGTGGTGATGAAGAAAAGGCCGGAGCAAAGAAGAGGACAAAGAAGAAGGGGATTGTGGTTGGACCGGAAAAATCACCAAAATTGCCTGCAAATTTCAAGGAACGCATCAAAGAGCTGAATGGTTCTGACGTGGTTTTGGTGATTCAAAAGGCACTTTACAAGTCAGATGTTAGGAGTGTTCAAGCTCGCTTGTCTGTGCCACTGAAGCAAATCCAGAATGACTTTCTCAAGCCAGCAGAGCGGGCGTTTCTGTGGTCAGGAAATGGAAACCAGATACGACAGATAGAGGTGATGCTAATCGAGCCTTCCTGCAAACGTGAACGTATACCCATGAGCCTGAGGAGGTGGGAAATGACAACTACCTCAACGTACAATTTGACGACGAATTGGAATAAAGTTGTTTCCAATAATAATCTGCGCCAAGGTATGATAGTGCAGTTGTGGGCATTCCGGGAAGATTCAAAACTGTGCTTTGCACTTGTTAAAGTTGGAAGTGAGGAAGAAGATGGCAGCGGTGGCGGTTCAGATGCCAGCGTTATGGCATCAGCATCAGCAACTACTTAGCGTAATTGCACCCAAAAGGATTAGCCTTCAATCTTCAATCTTCAACTACTCAACTTTGAACTTTAGATACTAGTTTTTTCTTCTATCGACTCTGCCTTCAATTTTTTGGTACATTTTATTTTCTCTTTGCTATGCTATAATTCTTTTCTGTTTAAATCACTATTTGTCAGTTTAGATGATTCTTTTTTCTCATGATCAATTCTTCATTTTTTCCAAGATCTTGGGGTTTAGGCTTGAAACTGTATGGGCTATTCAAATGATAATCAGACAATAGCAACATTGTAATACCCTTTTTACTCGAGTAGAAAATTTAGGATCCGTTATCCACCATGGACCAAAGAATGCTTGAATACGCCAAATACATGGGGTAAATATCATAACAGTAATAGTACCCTAAAAATATGAGTGTTATTTGCCTAATGGATTTTTTTACTATTAAGTCCACAAAAAGTGAAATAAAAAAATCCAGACACTGAAATTTGAGGCCAAAAGGTTTTCTGGCATTTCGATTCACTGTATAATCTCAGGTTGTAAGAAAGGAAACAACTGGCAAAGGATTTTAATACAAAGTTTTACGACGGTCATTTTCGATGTACACAAACCAATTTGCTACACATTTAGCTGAAAACAAAGAGGAATTTTTATGATCTAAATAAATTTAAAGTAAATTATTTAAAAAAAGAAAAAGAAATTGGACAATAAAAAGAATCACACGCATTATATACAGGAGAAACATAGCAAAATGTTTATATTCCCTTTCATTAAATGGAACCAAGACCGACAACTTTCATGGCATTTGCTCATCTATGACCTGTCTGCAGAATTGCACAGATGTCTCTGTACTCTTTTGGGTTATAACTTACAGAACATAATAAGTTACATTTGTATGCCCATATTAGGAGCTAAAATATAAAAATAAAAATACAGAGAAAAGGGTTGGCAATCCAGTTACAGTGAGCAAGTTTCAGGTTTCCATCATGAATGGATGTTTACGCTGTCCTGTCCAGAAGCACAAAATATTAAAAAATGGAATCAGTAAATATAAACTTACTAAAATAACAAAAAGGCACCCTAGAAGAGGAAGAAAAGAAGGGGAAAAAAAGAAATAAGTAAATAAAAAAAGAAAAATAGAAAAAGTGGAAGCAACTCAACAAGACAAAAAGAATGAGGTTGCATAAAGGCCCCAATAAAACATTAAAGAGAAGCAGTGGCCCTTTCAACAAGGCAGCCGGTCTCTAGATTGGGCATAATTTAAACAGTTTGAAGGCCATAAGTTCTCCATCAAATGTACATCCTATTAGAGGGTTCCCTTCTGCTAAGCCTATCTGGTAATCTAGGCTTTTAATTTTTGCCAAAAATGCTGCTTCAGAATAAAATAAAAATGTATACAGTGAAGGCAAGAATCGACTAATTCATAAGTAATTCCCTTCTTTTTACTCTTATTGATGTGCTCTTTAAAAGTATATATAGAAATAGAACAAATTCAGAAATATACAGAACAAATTTAGATTTACAGAATCAGATGGATACAATGAGATGATCAGAGTATATAAGTCTTTCATTCTCGCAACACAGGAATTTGTTTTAGCCAATTATGTTTTGTAACAAGGCCAATGAGCAATTTTATTTCATGCATTGCTTGGATTCTACTCCCTCTATACTACAGGATTTCCAACCCGAGACATAAACGAAGACAAGGATAATATAAAAGAGACTCTCTAAAAGACCAGATGTACAAATAAAAAAAAGGATATATCCCGATGTACAAATAAAAAAAGGATATGTTTTTGACGGAAAATGGATATGAATATTTATGAGATGATAAAATATGGCAACATGAAATGATCAAAGAATATTCCCCTTTCTATGACAAGCAGCTTTTTATGAAAACTTTGACAGAGATCACTCCAAACAACGTTAGCCCACTTAATGCGTCCTCCAGTATTGAGTTGAATTTGATCTGACGTGGCATTGTGGTTACCCTCTGATCTCCACGGGATGAGAACTAATTGCTCAGAGAGGCATATTATGACCAATCGCGTATGAACTTCCTCTCTTACGAGTCTTCTAACTGTTAAAGTAAAATTCAGCAAAAAACAAAAACATCCTCCTGTCACCAAGCCTCCAACATTACAGCCTCCTTACCTCTTGCATCACCACTGTCTTTTAGAATTCCGAGATTAAGACTATGAATCATGTCATATAGACAAAAAAAAAAAAAAAAGCAAGAAAGCTTCAGGGAACAGAAAATGGGCACCTGGACTTCCAGGCATACGACGCCCCAATTTGTCCATTTTTACTTTGATTACGTGTTAGAAACTTTCGCATATCTACAACTGCCAAAAAAAAATTTCTTAATAGCTCATCTGTAAAGTTTTCGTATCCAGTGCTTCAGTCATTGTTGGCACATAAATTTCGACCAAACAATAGTCAAAGGCGGTGCGCCACATAAATTTCGACCAAAACAATAGTCAAAGACGGCGCCCCATGTGGAGCTTCCAACAGGCAAAAGTCCATTAGAATATGACATCTGTAGGATTTATGTGGCATCCGTGGCATTTAAATTTGAGAATCAAGTTCAAATCTTAACCAAAGCTGAAGATATATTTGAAGGCAGATGATATCTTAACCGAAGATTTTGAAGATGAAGACATATTTGAAGGCGGATGATATTTTAACCGAAGATGGAGATACATTTTAAGTCGGATGATATCTTAACTGAAAGATCGTGATTTACAATTCAAAATTCAAATGAGAGATATGAGGACCTTATCCGAAAGACCCTCTATAAATAGGAGGGTCATCCCTTGGGAAAGAGGACTTAGACCTTTACTTTGAATTTTCTTCAGACTTTGAAAAATTTTGAAAAATTTGACTTTGGCATTCGATTTAGAAAGTAAAGAGTTTCAGATAGAGAAAAGAAAGGTTTCAAAAATCTCTGAAAACATTTGGAAAATTAAGTTTCAATCTCAAGAAGAATCCATCAGTGACAGTCATGAGATAAAAGGTTCCAACCCATTTGATTTTTGTAAAGGGTTTCAACCCTCATGACATTTTGTAAAGGGAGTTAATCGCTATTTGTTCTACAAACAAGGTTTTAAAGTCCATGAAATCCAATAAAAATGTCTTCTTCACAAATTTCTGTATCCTAGCTTTGTTATTTATTAATCGGAGGTTTTGTGTTTAAACAAGTAAATAATAATTTAAAATTTTTAGATTAGAAATAGGAGTTTACAAAATAAAATAATCAACATTGTAAATGCACTAAGAAAAAATGAATCATTTGTGACGAAACTTTTTTGCTATGGAGCCATTGCCACCGCAAATAAAGCTATTTGCCACGACAATGGCCCGTCGCAAAATATATATATTGGTGATGGCTCTTTGTCGACGGCAGCCATTCCTGTTGCAAAAGATATTCAAAACGACGTCGTTTGGCATCTTCCTATTCCAGAATTTGGTTTCCCTTTTCCGCTAACCCTAGGCTATCTCTTCCTCCCTTCACCTCTCTCTCTCTCTCTCTCTCTCTCTCTCTCTCTCTCTCTCTCTCTCTCTCTCTCTCTCTCTCTCTCTCTCTCTCTCTCTCTCTCTCTCCTGTGATGGCCTCTATCTGTCTCTCCCATACAGTTGTCGCAACCTTAGTTCCCCATTGTAGTTGCCAAAGCCACCGCAGCCACCACCGAAAGTGACCGTAGGCACCATCCAAAGCCACTATTGATGCCACCACTGAAGCCACCATCGCTACTAGCATCGAAAGCCACCACCGAGACCCACCGAAGCCACCATCGGAAGCCACTGTTGCTGCCACCAATGAGCCCATCGTTGCTGCCATGGAAAGCCACCGCAGCCACCATCGGAAGCCATCGCCTGATTGGACCAATTAGTGAGTCAAGATCGATTGGTGACGATTTGGATGTTCTAATTGCAGAGGATTCTGGGTCTGGTATAGAGGAATCATTGGTTGTCGAGAAGGGTGACGCGGCGAGTGAGAGTACGAGGGACTGTGTAGCGTGTAGCGTACCGCAGCCATCTACTCTCAAAATGACTGCTTTTGCAAAGTGGTATTGCCCTATAATTGTAGTTTTTCAAAGTCAATGTTCTATTTCAATCATTCTGGTTGTTAAGTATATAGTATTACTTGTAAATTTTGATTCTAGACAAGTTGTTATATGTGTATAGATATATAGTTAGCATGGATTAGATTTTCGTCTCTGAATTTGACTTTGAAGGAAAAAAAAAACAAGTGGCATGATGAGTTTATGATCTTTGGGAGGTGACCCTTAGGATATATGCTTTGAAGTATATCTTATCTAATATTTTTAGTTATAGAGTAAAGAATGATCTGAATCCTTTATAGTGATCAATAAATGATAGACAAGTGTGTTTTCATCTAAATCTAGCAAAATTCCTCCGAAAATTAAATAGCTTTGCAAGTCTTACTTGTCTTCTTTTTCATGAACTCACACAATATATATGTATGTAATAAGGCTTGAGAATCCGCATTATCTCTCAGTTCAGCAACATAATAGCAATGAAATGCATTAATTTCTTATTCTTAATCATGGTTATCAAGGTATATCTCAACTATGATTTGTATAATAAGAAAATGAATCAAGCACCTTTCGCTTGTTTTTATCGGATCTATTTTCTATAGTACTGACCAAATTGTCCATATAATAAGATAAATTTATACATAGAATTAGAAAAGAAATCATGATATCAGCTGGTTTGTTTGGAAGTGCTGTCAGTTTTTGTTTTTTATTGTCTGTTTCTGTTTTCTGTTTTTGTTTTTTGTTTTTTATGGTCTAACGATAGGATTTATAGGTTACCATTCTGCTAAAAGTACTATATCAATGTTATAGAATCAGAAAATATATCTATTTTAGTATTTTTTTTTATGTTTTCATTTTTGAAAAAACAAAAAACAAAAAACAAAAAACAAAACCAAACGCACCCACATTTCCTTTGTTTTTTTCACTTGTTTATGCTGTCTGATTTTGTCTTCCTTTTTTAGTTCTTCTTATTTTCTGTTCTTTTTATGTTTTTCAATCCATGGTCCAATTATTTCTATAATTACAGTTAGATGTAAAAGAGGGCAGCCCAATGTCTGAATTTATTTTATAATTTTATGTAATTGATTTTATTATTTAACAAGAAGACCGTGACCATCAATTAATAGAAGCCATGATATTGACTTAGTGGAATTGAGGAACATGAGTTTAATTTGGATAAGTTAGCATTCTGGAGGAATGTTTACTTTGACAACTATGTGATTGGATTAGTTAACACTTGGACCTAGACGAACCACCCCCTTCTATGTCACTATATCCTTAAGTTTAATTGGCATGGCTTAGTTAATCTACCAACTCTCTTAAATTGATCCCATATTTGTATCTTGGTTTCAATTTTGGTTTCTTAGTTGACTAGAATTATACCATGTATAAGGGCTTATCTTATGTCATTGGTTCATTTATAATTTATTATATAGGGACTTTATCGAAGGGCAATAGATTTACTAAAAGCACCACCATTGGAGACTAAAGGTATGGGGCACAATTTAGTGACCTTTTCTTGGCCACCTTGTCCTTTTGAATCCATAGGTGCAGAAGCAAAGCTCTATAGGAGGGATATATTGGCCCTTGCAAGAGGTAGTAGTTTAGCGTTGCATTCTTTTAATACTGTTTTATAAAAGCTTGACTTTGAGTTAGTTTTTATATGCATATGGTGCAATTGTGTCTCAGCTATGACTTAAAAGCTCCTGTCACACCACTGCAGCAAACCTGAACATCACTTATTGCTTTTTTCTGATTGCATAAAATTGACCTCCTTTTGGTACTCTTTTGACTGCAAAATATTTGATTCGCATTTTTCAACTCTAAAGTGGTTTAGGTTCTTTGAGTCTCCTCTGTTTCAAAGGTTGTTAGTGCTTTTCATTTTTTTTTTTTTTTTTTTTACCTATATGCATACTCTTAACTTTGTAACACAAGACAAAGGGTTTATAGAAAATGGTTTTGATTAACTAAATTAATTATTATTGTCACTATGTTATTTGGTTGATCTAATTTATATATTTTTTTACCCATATTGCATTTTTTTCCCTTCCTAGTCTTTTGCTTTCCTCTTGTTTTTTTTTTTTACTTGTTGTATCATGATTTGTTTGTATAAAAGTGTTGCGAGCTTGTCTTCAAGAATGTGGAACCTTGCATAAACAAAGCATTCACCATTGACTGCATTTCATCTACACATGTTCTACTCCATTTCATCCACAAATTTTATTTTTTTCCCCTTTATTACGTATGATCCCCACTTCTACAGCTGGTATTTTCATGGCATTTTTTTTCTCTTTTTTACCTTGACTTACAAAAAAAAAAAAAAAAGGTTTTTCGAGACGTTTGGGTACTAAAACCCCCAAATAGCCTCGTAAGTCAATCAAAATTCACACGTAGCAAGGTCTAGAGACGAGTAACGTGTAGGAACAAACGGCAGGGTCGCCGGACTCCTGGTCTAAGAGTTGTGATATTTTTTTCTCTTTTTTTCCGTAATTGTTTTAAAAATCACTTTTTCGAGTCGTTTGGGAAGGAAAACCCCCAAATAGCTTTGGAAGTCCGTCAAACTTGACAGCAAGATCTAGACACGAGTGACATGTGAGAACGAACAAGGCTGCTGAACTCCAAGGGTGAGAGTTGTGATATTTTTTTTCTCTTTTTCCTAACCTTTTTTGAGAAAAACAAGCTGTCGCGCTTCGGTTTTTAGAGGGTGTCCAAGGTCCTTTCGGCTCGGAGACCCTAAAGCATGAAACTCTGTCACTAGAACTCATCCTCCTAGAAGGACAAGTGCGACTAGGTTTGAAAATTTGTTTGACTAAGGGCTTTTTTAGAAAAATAGGAGTCGTCACCTAACTTCATTAAGGTGAGTTAGGACACCTAAAACTAAGTGTTAATCCGAAGATTAAACTTAGGGTTTCTTGGAAAAGGTTTTGGAAAACTCTCTTAAGAGAGGGTTTTTAAGAAAATAGGTTGTTTGGCAACTTTTTGAAATGTTTAATCCATTTTTTGAAAATAACTCCATTTTGGTCTTTCGAAAACAGAAATCTAAGGTTCGGGGGTTGGTTACGTGTAGGGAAGATATCCTAAGATCATCACCCTACCCTGCCCTTTCGGTACCTACATGTCCAATCACCAGTGGTTCACTCACTAGAATAACCGGTTACCATGGTCCACTTTATATCCACTTTAGAATTTTTGAAAACGGAGTTTAGTCATTACTTTTCGGATGAATAATGCATGATGCAAGTTTTTAGAAAAATTTTGAAAATAATAGAGGTTTCGAAAGAGTTTAGAATAGAAACTTTGAATTGATTGGAATTTTTGAAAAAAGGGGTTGGGGTTGAAATAAAAGTTATGACCGCACCATTTTTTGTTACCTACGTATCTCATTTGGTGAGAATCAGGTCATTCGTAGTTCGGGCAAGAGCCCGATGGAAAATAGGCGCATTAGGGCCGTTGGAAATCTTATAGACACTTTGGGGTCTTTGGAAAAGTTCAAACACTTTGAGGTCTTTGAAAAAGTTTAAAACACTTTGAGGTCTTTGGAAGTTTTGACTTGAAATTAGATGGTGGTGTGTTTTGAAAATGTTTTTGGATCAATTTGAGGGAGGTTTGGAAAAATACTTTGGTATGACTCCGGAGAACTTGGAAGTATTTTTGAAGTCTTGTTTCGAAAACTGTAGAGGCATGATTTTAGAAACGTTTTGATGAATTAATTGTTGAAAGTGATTTTTGAAAATGGTTAAGGGTTTGGAATCTTAATATGGACAACCTTAGAGGTTGTTCTTGATTTATCACTTGTCCTTGGAATCCCTAACCATGAAGAGGTTAGGGACACCTTAGGTTTGTAACCTTTTGAAAACGTTTTTAGAAATACCTTGAAGATGGAGTGTAGGAACATTTGAAGAGCTTATAGAGTTGGTTTTTTTTTTTTTTTAAATCAAGAGAGTAGGAGATTTTGGAAATAAAAAAAAAAGGTTATGAGAATAGTTTGAATTTGAGTGATCATTTAAAGAAGGGTTCAAGAGTTGGAACCTTGAAGTGTATTAACCTAGGTTAGGTTAGCCTAGGGTTAGGGGTGACCTAAGGTTAACTAACTTGGGTTAGGTTAACCAAGGGGTAAGATGACCTATGGTTAACTAACTAGGGTAGGATTAACCTAAGGTGAGTGAACTACGGTCAAGTTAACATAAGGTTGGACAACTAGGGTCAAGTTAACCTAGGTTTGGTCAACTAGGGTCAAGTTAACCTAGGGTTGGATTGAAAGATGAGTTTGAAGGATTGTTTGATGCACTTTTGGAAAGAGTTTTGAAAACAAATCATGTTATGCAAAGGATTTTAGTTGATAACCCTTTTTTTTTTAAGATCATTTCCATGAAAATTTTGATTGTAGCCAAGAGTATGGTTTATATGGTTGGTGTGTGGAAACTATTCCAAGGAAAATTTTCTCATGGCTATTATAAACTTTATCTTGACAAGAGTGAGAGTTTCAAAAATCAACATAATGATGGCAATTTTTGAGAGATCATTTTTTATGCAAAGATGGAGTGAGTGCATTTTTTAATGTCATCTTTTGAGAAGGACTTTGAAGGTCATTTTTTAGGGAAAACCTTCCACCAAGAGAGGGTTCATATGGCCAACAAAAGGGAGACCACTCAAGAGAGGATTCCATTGGGCCATTCCAACCATTACGCTTGAAAGAATGGAGATCTTGAAAATTAGAAAAATGGAAAGCAACTTTTATGCAAGTTAAAATGCAATGATGCCAAAATGAAAGTTAGGGGTTAGTAGGGGCTCTTTTAAGGCATAATTCTAAAATCTCATCCTAGACTTCAAAGGGTCAACTCTTGGAACAATTTTTGAAAGAAATGGAGACTTGAAAATGGCATAAAATTAAGAGCAATATAAGCATTGTGGAGCATAACAATAAGCATAAAATGAAGCCAAGCACGCAAGACTTGATCAAGATAGCAATATGCAAGGGGTCATGATTCACATACAAGGCTTTTAGCCTACATCACATAAACAAGGGGCTCCTAGGCTATACCATCTTAAAGTAGGCTAGTGAGAGGTCCCCCTACACGGTGGCTCTCACTTGCTTTCCTCTAGGCATGATCTAAGAGCCCTATTGGCTTAAACATGCAAGAAAAGGGGTTAAAGATGGGGATTAAAATAGAGAATAGCCTAAGTAGGCTAGGAAGGAGAGGAGAAGAGTGGGGGAGAGCATAAATGTAAAAGGGATTCCACCTTTTGCCTTCAACACATTTGTAGTCTTCAATGGATGTCTTGATTAGAGCTTGAATGACTTCAAGAGAGCTTGAGAGGCTAGAGTGGAGTGTGTAAGTGTGTATGAGGCATTGTATATGGAGTGTATAGGCTTACGAGGGGTAGAATCTAGTCTAAGTGTTGGAGGGGAGAATATATATGGAGATTCGAGGTTCTGGAGTGATTTCAGCAGAGTTTCGTATCAATTTCGAACCTGGAATATGCAAGGGGGGAGGCCTCTATTTATAGGCAATCTAGAATAGGCCTTGCGCATGTAGGACATGCGCAGGTACTGTTCCATTACCAGAACAACACGTGGGACCCTGTGTACTGGTTAAATCTCGACCGTTGATCGAAAGTTGGTCGATCTGATCAAAATTTGAGCGCATGTAGCATACGCTCCATCACCGGGAAAGTTTGTCCAAACTTTGCCTCGATAATTGAGTCAATCGGGAAGGTTCCAAGGGAATCGGTCACACTCGGGATGTTCTCCTAGTGCTTTCGATGAACTTTCATGTTTTCGAAAAAATTGAATTATGTTTGGAGGAGAGTGATATCGTCTTGGGAAGTGTGCCAAAAAGGACACTTTCGGGGAGCGTCTGCGATACGCTCCGTAGGTGTTCAAAAGTGGCTATCTTCATTTCATGTGATCGAGGCCTTCGAGAAGCGATCTATTCGATCGGGCCGTACTGATGGAAAGTACTCTGGAGGCATTTTCTGGAATTTTTAAGTTCACGCATTTCTCAAGTCGTTTGACGGTGCGTTTTGATTAGGAAATTGGAGAAAAAATCAACCTTGGCGGAGCGTCTGCGAGACACTCCAAGGATTACTGAAAGTCATAGTTTGCACACCGTACGATGAAGGGCTTCGGGGGGTTATCTATTCGATTGAACCGTATCGATGGAAAGATCTATGGACGAGCTTTCGAGAATTCCCTAATTTACACATTTCTCAAGTCGGTTGACAGTGCGTTTTAATCAGGGAATTGGGAGAAAAGACAATTTAGGCGAAGCGTCTGTGAGACGCTCCAGGGAATTTTTATCGTGTCATGTGAGTTTAGCATCGTAGGGTGTTCCTTGGGTTAAACAAAGGCGTGTGGTGAGACCCTCCGCTAGAAATCCCAAGGCCGGTGCTATTTCAGGGCCCTTTTGGGCTTTTAGGGGCAAAACGGTCATCTTGACCGGAGTTGGCTGGAAATGGTCAGGACTGGTTTGGTAGGTTGTGCTAAGTGTGCAAGGCTATTCAGGGATGGTTTTGAGAGAGTCTTTTATTGTTCAGCGGGGTTTGTGTCGTGCTGAGGCGTTCAGGGGCAAAATGGTCATTTTGACTAGAGTGAGTCGGAATAGAACCGGATTTAGACCAAATGGCGTGCGGGGAACGCCTGATGGTTTGACAACATTTTGGAAGGATGGACTTATCGTTTTGAGGGATTTTGAACTTTCCCAAAACGTGCCTGGAGGCCCAAGGGGCAGGTTTGGTCATTTTTCACCGAGTCGGGCTAGCAGACGCCAGTGTTGACCTAGGTGTTGGTTTCCGAGACCGCCCGGTCTCGAAAAACTACCTGTGCGGTGTTGGTCTCTAGGAATGTCTGGTCTTAGAGAGCTACCTATAGGGTGGTGTTGGTTTCTGAGAACGCCTGGTCCCAGAAAGCTACCTAGAAGGTTGGTGTTGGTCCCCGAGAACGCCCGGCCTCGGAGAACTACCAAATGACAGACATTCTACATTGGCGGGCTAGCAGGCGCTAGGAGTGAACCATCTGAAATTTTGATGAGGTGTTGGTCCCCGAGATCGCTCGATCCCGGGAAGCTACCTAGATGGCGTTGGTTTTTGGGACCGCCCGGTTTGGAAAATTGCTTGGAATAATGATGCTTAAGGCTTTAGCGGATCCTTGTGGACTTCAGAAGCGACCAGTTGGTTGGATTCAAGATTGAAAGGCTCATCTTAAGCTTGCATGTGTTGTGATGTTGAAAAACTAAGCTCAGTCAGGCCGGAGATTGTCGAGCGGGCAAAAATGGGGTGCTTACACAAGCTTTTTGAGCCTTTAACAGCCTTGGAAGTTTATCAAACTTGACACGTAGCAAAGTCTAAGAAGTCCATCAAACTTGACACATAGTAAGGTCTAGGCATGAGTGACGTGTGGAAACAAACGACACAGTTGCAGGACTCCCGGTGTGAGAGTTGTGGTATTTTTTCCTCTCTTTTTCCTTTACGATTTTAATAAAAACAAGTTTTTCAAGCCGTCTAGATACTGAAACCCTCAGACGGCCGCAGAAGTTTATCAAACTAGACGCATAGTAAGGTCTAGGCACAAGTGACATGTGGAAACAAACGGCACGACTACCGGATCCCCGCTGTGAGAGTTGTGATACTTTTTTCTCTCTTTTTCCTTGACTTTTTTAAGAAAAATAAGTTTTTCGAGCTATTTGGATACTAAAACCCCCAAATGGTCTCGAAAGTCCATCAAACTTACAACGTAACAAGGTCTAGGCACGAGTAACGTGTTGAAGAATCTATCAGCCGACATATAACTTGGCATTCTCGTGATATAAATTGCATTTTTATTTCAATAAATTCATATATTTATATGTATATCTATTAATTATATTTATTGTGTTCATTATTGTATCTAATATTTATTTGTTTTTTTTCAGGTTATTCCAAAAAAATAGGTCGATGGTGTTCCTATATGGGCTTATTTGGCAATAGACTACAAACTCTATTTTGTTATATGGATTTGGAATTAAGGTCATTATTTTGCAAGAGATTATGTAATTTGCTTTTGTATTATGGATTTTGATAGGAGACAATATTTGTTTTGAATAAATATTTACAAGTATATTAACTTTGTTAAGTATTTTTATAAGTATTTAAATTTGAATGAATGTGTATGCTTTGTTATTTGGATTATGTTAAATGTATGTTTTATCAGGTGAAACAACAAATTAAAAAAATTATTTATAATTAATATATATAATTGTTTTTTTAATAAATAAAGTATTAGCGACGGTCTTTCATCATCGCTAAAAGTGGAAAAACTATCGTTAATTAAATGCCTTAATCGGATCGCTTTCAACGACGGTTACTTTCCGTCACTAAAAGTTTTTTTACAAAGGTCAAATCTGTAGCTAATTGGAGTCGCTACAAGTATTTGCGATGCCCTTTAACCATTGCAAAAGCTTGTTAGCGTCAGGGAACCAGCGGTCGCAATTAAAAGTCACCCAACGACGAGTATTTACGACGATATTCCTACCGTTGCTAATAGTGTCCCATGTCATCGCTCAGCTGTCACTAAAATTATTTGCGACCCTAGCATTTTCGTCACCAAAAATGTCGTCGCAATACTGTCGCAAATGTTTATTTGCGATGGCAAATTAGCCTTTTGCGACAATTTCTTGCGGTCGCAAATACTCGTTTTTCTAGTAGTGATGCTACATAGTGGATTTTGTGAATGCAAGTTTCGAAACCCGATTTAAAAATTTCTGGGTTTGAAATTTGTGTCAACAAATTTCTAGCACGCCTGATCGGACTTATTTCTCCTCCCAAGAATATATATACATACAAAAAGTTTCTTACTTCATTCCAACAAAAAGGATGAAGATGAAGAATTCTTTCACGAATGATTTAGTGGAAGACTTTTTTGAAGACCTCCTGAAACAAGGCCTGATCTCACTTCCTCAAGTTAAAAAACCAAATAAAGTAGGCAAAAAAGATGATCCTAAGTATTGCCCATATCGCTATTTGATTAGTCATCCATTAAAGGAGTGTTTTATCTTAAAGGATAAAATCCAAGAACTCCTATATTCAAATGTCATCACTCTTTCCCCTCCAAAAAATAACAGCTAACCCTGTCACTACTGGTGATAGTGCTAAAGGAGATTGAGTTATTTATCAATCAAAGGGCATGAAAAAGAAACAAATGTTGTCCTAAAGGCTAAAACTAGGAAGCATCGAAGGTCAATGAATTCTAAAAAGAAGAAAAGAATCAAAGTCGGTAAGGACAACAAGAAGAGGACTCATAAGAAAATAAAAGGAGAAAAACTAGTCCCTGAGGAGCTTCTTGAGCAACCTCCTCATTTTCCAATCACATTCGAGGAATTCTATCCTCCAGAACTTCAATCTACTGAGTTACAAGCACATTTTGGTAATAGAAAGAAAGATAAGACTGTTGTAGTCCATTGTCTAACTATTATTGTGATAAGCTACAATGATGAAGAAGTAACATGTTTTGAAGCCAAGAAAGAAGGGCATGCTCCATCCTTCATTTGTATACCTGACTCCTTAGAACATGAATTAGTATCACCAAAATATGCCCCAGTCCTCCCAAAAGGAGATTCATGGCTTCTCACATCTTCATCATAGTATTCTCCGGTGCCACTAATGTATTATTTGAATACTCCAAAATATATGAGAAATTCATAATAAAGATATCTTGGGTACAAGTCTGACACAAAGCTTAAGAGACGTACGCGACGATGACTACAATTGAGGATAATTAGTCAAAATGTTAATCAAATGATGAACTACTTAATCACTTTGGGAAATGAAGAAAACCAACTCAAATCAAAGTCCCTTATGAAGATCGAGAACTTAATTTTTCCCCTAAAAGCTCACAATACCCCTTTCTAGTGAGAAACTATGATGGCGAGAGTGTGCCAAGTGACCATTTTGATATCCCCTGCAATGTCATCATTGTTTATGTGAATTTTGTAAATGGAGAAGTTCAAATTAGTAGCAGTCCAAATGATGATGAGAAAACAAAGATTGAAGCCAAAAAAAAAGGAGGGAATCGAGCAAAAATAACAATTTCTTTAAAGGAAGAAGAACATCGAGCCCCTTAAGACCATATAATCGACAGTAACCAAATTTTCATACATCCATTTCCTAAGTGGATTGAACAAGTCCCATTCCCACAAGGATATGTAATGCCTCGATTTTCATTATACAATAGGGTTGGTTGCCCAAGGCGTCGTTTAATTCATTTTGTCACTCAAAGCGAGAATGCTATGAAAAGTCAAGCTTTGCTTCTACAACAATTTATTCTCTTATTAGATGGATGGGCAGCTGATTGGTTTTTCAGTCTTCCTTCCAACTCCATCCCTAATTGGGATACAATGGCTAATTGATTCTATAGGAAATTTTACACCCCAAGGCCTATAGAAATTAAAATGTTAGAACTCTAGGAAGATGAAGATCATATAACTATCCAAACTTATTCTTTTTTTGAAGGAACTATTGAAGAGATGATTGAAGCCGTCCCTAATCAACGAGAGATGGGATGTTTCAGACCTAGAGATTTGTTCCCTCTGTGGGTTGAGTAGACACCATTTTCAGAAGAATATGAACTCCTGAAGTTTGCTATGTATGAATGGTATGGGGATATTGAGAAACACATTAAACGCTTTTTGAAACAGTGCAAGCATACAGTTCAAAATCAAGCTATCTGCTTACATCAATTTCCTCTTTCCCTTGGCAGAATTTCATTTGACTGGCATTATGCCCTTGAAGGGGCTATAGTATCCAATTGGCAAGTGATGAAAAATTCTTTTATAGAATCTCAACAACTGTGAAATGTGTCCAAAATGCAAGATGAATGAGAAATGACTAATTGTGATTATCGATCTTCAGCCAATTCTGTCAACATGGTCCAAATTAATGATGAGTGAAAGGAGGTTATGAACAAAGACAAAGTTGTTGCTGAGGCATGTCAAATTCACCTTACTTATCGAAGGCAACCACGTAATACAACAACTCAAGACCCTCAGACATCAATTGTACGAGAAGAAGACTTGTAAAAAGAAGAGCATGTAAAGTATGATGTTCTTGCTCTTAAGAAAATTCCAACTCTATTGAGTGTATATGATGCCCTAAAGATGTCTCTAAAACTTTGAAAGTCTTTGATATATGTCTTATCAAGACCCAAGGATTTTCGTCAGGAGGCTGAGATAAAAGGCCTCAAAGGGACTGTTGCGTGTATATCTATGATTATATTTGGTGC